>WAAG01002445.1:0-37131 GCA_013390105.1 Tichodroma muraria | reverse complement strand
TGTAAATGTACTGAAGGCACACTCTGATCAAAATCGTCAAATATCCCAAAGCATCACAAATCTACACATTTATAACAAGTTTATGTAATCTGTTTGTAACTTGGTACCATAGTATACTTTTAATGCTGTATTCCTGAGATGAAGCAACAAAATCAACTAGGATTATTTTTACCTGAAACTAGCTCTTGTAACTCTAGTTTTAAATACATATTTGTGGACTTGCAGTCATACCTAGTATATCTTTAATTTCTTGAATTTAAATGCAGTGCTCCCCATTTTGAAACAAAATTGGACTGGAGAAGCAGTTGTGAAGAAGGCAGCCTCACTATGAGTGTCCCTATGTTCCTTCCAATGAGTTTGATAGAGAAATCTCACTGAGGTGGTGTTTTTTAGTAAGACCACTGACTCTGCCAGAGCTGATGCACTGAAAATCTATATGGATACAAATGCACCAGATATCTTTGGAGAAGGATTGTTTTCTTTTCTTGTCATTTATGTTGATTGTGACCTTTCTGTATACGGGTTAATCCTGCTGTTCATGGCTTTAATGGAAAGCTTGATAGAGGGTATGTACACAGTCTTCTAAAATGCACACAACAATGTGGGTAAATGTAGACTACCTGAAAAAGTAGTCCTGTTTCCACTAACTAGAAAAATACTTTTTCTGCCTTTTGTTTGTACATATTTCTGTGCTTTTCCAGATTCTCAGACTGCCTGGGGTGTAAGTCTTTCTTACATCTTTCTACTTACGCCTTCTACTTTAGGACTTCTGACTCTGTTGGGAGTCAATCAAATAAAAGTTGAAGATAACTAGTTAGAAAAACAGTTCTGAGATTTTATTTATTTTTGTGCAGTAAAGAGGAGACATTGACTGGTACTGGAACAGCATGTTTGGGGCTAAAATAATTTCTTAATGCTAAATTGAAGGTGTGTGTACATAGATATTTTTTAATATCTGGTGCCCACTATTTAGATTACGTTTTATAATTTGGTTAATTGCAAGGTGTGAAAATAGATGGAGCCACTCTAGTTGATTTTAGAAGTTGACAGGTGCAATTTAGAAAAACTGTTTTAATGTTGAGGATTTTGCTGTGCTGTGGTTTTTGGAGGGAAAGTTTTCTGGTTTGGTGTTCTGGATGTTTGCTTTTTCCTTCAGAGAGATTTTAACATTTTTTTATGTTTCAGTCCTTCTTCCCCTCATGCATCATCAATCATTCAGTATCTAATAGTGTTCTGTAGGATTAAGAAGCATTAATAGTCATCATTTTTCTCTTTACTGTACTGTTTTCCAGTGTCTTGTAAAAGAGCTTTAATTTTTTAATACTAAAATCTGTCAGATTATTTAAAAACAAAACATTGGAGAAGATTTTATCATTTTATTTCTTTCTGTTAAGAGAGCATATTCATTTCCAATTTATTTTTTGCATTATAAGAAAATGGGATCAAGATAAGGATCCCATTGAGCTGAACATAGCAGATTTCGGAAGATATATTGTACTCCGAAGCACTAACCACCTGGAATCACAGTTACTTTAGGCTATTAAATGCTGTAGTTATAGTTCCAGACATAGGAATGCTGCAGTGGTTTTGGACACCTGTCTGTCCATTCCACCAAAATGCTTCTGCAAAACTAGAAATGTGGCTTGAAGGTGGCGGGTGTGTGGAGTAACTACAGAAGCATATTGGTGAGAGCTGGAAGAGAATGTTCAGGAATTCCTGGCAAAAATCAGGTTAAAGAAAAAAAAAAGGTTGGCTGCAGGCTGGTTATAGGGTTTCTGTAACAAATCTGCTGAATGCAAAAGCTGGAGGAATGATAGGAATGTGCATTGTTTGTCCTGTACAATTCAGCTCCGGGGAGCAGAGTTAATTGGGTTCTTCCTACCGTTTTACTGTGATTGATAAAGTTAATTTTAGGCCTGATTCTGCCTTTTCTGGCAGCTCTGCTATCCTGTTGGGCTGTGTGTGGGAGAAAGAGAAATGGGTCACACGCACAGAAACTGGTCTTGCAGACAAAACTTGGTGGGCAGCTTTGGTGACGCAGAGAGCTGAGGCTGCGATCTGTTTATCCGCTTGTTGTTCTGCTGGCTGGGCCCCGGGAATAGGACTGGGAACTAATAGGACTCTTTCTGTCGTTAAAAAAGCGCTGACAGGGAGCTGCTCATCCCTGCTGAGTCAGGAGATGTCAGGTTTGCATCACTACTTCTGTGAGTGCCGATTGAGGGAAAGGATATTTACTCCTAATGCAGTTTTGTATACATACACTTTCTCCATATTTATTAGTAAATATCAGGTTGGCAGTGCAAAATTTTTTATTTGGAACAATCCTCTTAACGTATGTAGTTAAGTAAATCCAGGTGAGATTCGAAATAGTTCATAATAATAAAAGGGTACATGCACATCCACGCTGGAGTTAAATTTCTTCTCATTACTACTGTTTGCAGAATTTGACAGCTCAGTGTATTGATTTATATATATATATATATTTAATAGCATGTAAGTTGCTGTTGCAAATAAGAAGACTGGAAAATTTATAAAGTAGCAATATAAAAGATTTCACAGAAAGCTTACATTTCCTTCTTTTGTGGTCTCTTGTTCGTTCAGGTTATATGTTTGTATGTGTATATAAACGATAACATACATATGAAGTTTTTTACTATATGTATTTTTTGTCTTGCATATTAAATAGGAGGAGAATTTCCCCTCCAGGTGCTGAGCTTATAGAAGTAAAATCTGACCCCTTTCCAATGTTTTTCTCTTTGTATCTTCATGGTTCTTTCAAACTTCGGCCCAAGTGTTCTGAGCTGGAGGGGACACACGAAGATCATTAAGCCCAACACCTAAGGGAATGGCTCAGTTCTGTAGCTCTGTTATGCCCAATGTGTAGGCAGGCTTGTGCAGTGTCAATCACAACAGTCCTGCATCTCTGGGAGCAGCTCCGTAGGCTGGCTTGGGGAAGTTTGGCAGGGCAAAGAGGCTGGGCCCAGGAGTTCAGAATAGTCTGAAAGAGCCCAGGAATGCACATAGGGAAGTATGAGTGGTTTTTCAACTTCCTTTTCACAGCTGTGTTTGTAAACATGTCCAAGCTATATCAACCTGCAACTGAAAGTAACTTCTGCTTATATGGATAATATTAGGAATTAGTATGCCTTATGCAAAGCTTTGTCTTAAAGAGAAATTCTGTTTCATGAGAGAATTAACCAATGAAACTCAAGGTTTTTCTTTTGAAATTCATTATCAGTTAAGTATCTGGCGGCTTTTTTACTACTGATCATGTTCTCAAAGGGAGAAGCTGTGGAAAAAGGAAGATTTCTTTTGAAACTCAGGATGAACCCACTTTATTCTCAGTCGTTTCTCACTCTCTTTCTTGATGTAGTGTAAGGCAGGTAACAACAACCTGTCCTAATTCCAGTAGATTCATGAGCAAGTCTGTGGATGTTCAAATGTGTTGCTATGCTTCTGTTACTTTCCCTTTTTTTGTCTTTTTTTTCTCCCCTCACCCTCTTAGATTTAAAGTATCTTACGAGTTACCAGGCGAGATTTGGGATCCATTGAGGGGGAGGGGGTGATGGTGAAGAGCATTTCAGTTTCCTCACTTGTATACTCTGTTTGATTTTCAGACAGTCTGTGTGGATAAGCCCCTAAGAGTTTGGGAGGAACTGCATTTTCTAGATTGTGTAATTCTAAGCTATATAGATTGTGTGATTTCAAGCTATACCCAGTATCATAAAATATACTGTGCTGAATCGAGATAGTTCTCAGATCTCTGGCTTCTTTGAGAACCTTTTCCAATTGTAGGTTGGTTTCTGTGTCAGATACTCTTTTTAAGCTGTGAGATGCTTCAGTCAAGGATTTCGTTGCTTGAGTATTTGGAAAAGATAATATGTGAAATGTAGAAAGTTTTGGTATTGTACAACTCTCTCCTGAAAAAAGCTTCTTCCTAGGGGATAATGCTTGATGCACCAGTCAGTGGCTCTTAGCGAGCCAGTAAATGGACCTGAGCCTCTGCTGTGACTGTTGTGAGCTGCAGGGATACACACCTGCAGGTCTGCTTGCTGTTCCCACGTTTGATGGCATTTCTCAAACTGGATCTACTTTGAAGCGCTAGCAGGCTTGGTCATTGCTTGCATGCTAAGCAAAAAGGCAAGGAGCATCCTGATGAGTCTTGGAGTGGCCATTCAGCTCACAGCTACTTGTCTCTCCCTGGCACTTCTGTTTCCCCTGGAGAGGGTGCCTGCTTGGGTCCTGGGGGGCTCCTGAGCCCTTGGCTCTGGCCTTGGGCAGGCATCTCTGGCTTGCAGTTTCCAGACTATAATGTCTTCACCAGGAATAATCTCTTTGCTAGAGATTGATGAATACCTCAAAATCTTGAAATACTTCCTCTCTCTAATTAACATTGGATTTAGCAGCAGTTGCCACTCATCCAAGATTCCTGACGGGGGGAAGAAGGTGGGTGAATTTCACTCCTGTCAAGGCAGAGATAATGGTTTTAGAGCTCAGGGGGCACTAGGAATTTATTGATAGCATGGGTCAGATCCTCTAGGTACTGTGAATCAGTGTAGTCAGCTGGAGAAAGAGGCCTTGCTAGGGTTATGACCTGTGACTTAAAATAGGTAACAAAAAGATTCAAGATTCAAAAAGAAAAGATTCAAGAGTGTGCTGGTTAGTTATGGCATGTAATACTGTCTCTCTGTTAAGGAACATGACTGCTTCCCCATTTTCCTCCAACTCAGGCCTGTAACTTATATCTTAATATCGTCTTAAATTAAGCCTCAGGCAATCCAGTATTGTGCCATTCTCCTTTAAGCATAAACTGAGGTGTGCAGGGCACACACAGAACTCCAGATAATCATTGTTTGCTTTTGACTCTGGGCAACAACTTTGTTGAGTTAGGATGAATTGGATCACCACTATCTGACCACCATCTGATGATGTGTCTGAGCCTTTTTAACAGTGTGTTCAGTCATGAACAAATGGGTTGTGTAATGTGTCGCTGATCTGCAGCCCTGTGTCTCAGGCTTGAGCTGTGGTAGGAGAGCTGTCTGTTCCTATGGCAGTGGGCAGCCTAGTGCAGTCACTTAGCAGGTGCTGCTGTGTCCCCCTTTGTGTCGTCATGAGAGATGCATTAAGAGCTGGCTGTTTGTTAGGTACGTGGCCAGGCATGTGGTGGGCTGCACCATGCAGAGTTTTCACACGTGGAGAATTCTTGATGGTCAGTGCTGTCCAGAATGTGGACGCCTGGTGGGTGTTACGGTGTGAACACCGGTCTCGTGCTCCCATGGGATGGATCTTGCAGCAGATCACTGGATTTGGATCACTGGTGTTTTGTTGGTTGGGTATCTGCAGCTTGTGCTGGGAGTAGTGTTGTCCCAGTCATGAGGTAAAGTGAGTAGACTCCATAAATACCCTTTCTTTGAATTTTCTCCATTCAAATTTCCTATCATTTGACTTTCATAAGGCAAAAATGGGCTTGACCTGGCTTTTGCTGTAGGCCAAAGTGCGCGTATATAGTCAGCTACACAGCTCAGCTGCTCAAATTACAGTAACTTAGTCCTGTTTCTAAGCCCATAAATCCGTTTAACCTAAATCAAAGTAGTGAACTCTCTAAATGATTTGTCTTATGAGGCTTCAGCTTTGTGGATTCTTTCATCAGAAATCAGCCTGGGTTTTGTGACACACCGACAGTCACATGTCGTGGATGTAAATCCCAGCATTTGGTACAGCTGTATTCCCCTGGCATCCTCTGAGCTTTGTGGTGTTGAGGAACAAGCCTAAGTTATCTGAGAGTAAACAAGTCCGCCTGATATAAGAACTGAAAACATCTGAGTTAATTTTAGTTAACAGTTACTGCATAAATAAGGGCTTGTTGTTGTATATGTGAGATAACTTCCATAGCTTAAAAAGTAGGAAATTTTAACTTCTTTTTGCTGATGTGAATTTCTGTAATGGCCTGTGAAAAGTTATGCGACACAGGTAATCCAGAGAAAGCAAAATGTCAAATACCAAATACTCACTGAGTGATGTAATTGCTTTCTAATCTGATATAGAGCTTGCATATAGTGCATCTTTAACACTGAGCTCTAGCAGGCTCCAGCATAATTGCATTTATGCTCCAGCATAAATGGTCTTCTGAGATGCATCTTGTTAGGATTTAATGTCTTGAAGCAATTCATAATTCCGAGAGGTCTCTCTCTCCAAGGGTAGAATTCCTCTCTCCTGGTTCTTGTAAATATGTGTATACAGTAAAATAAACAAGTTTGATAGAGGTACAAAGTGTGAAAGTTCTACGTGTTAAACTGTATCCCAGCTGTTTCAATTTAGTAATTTCACTGTATGTATAATACAACAGAGTAGAAAGTATGATTTCTGGCAAATTACTTATTTTATACTTTCTCCAGTGAGACCTTTTTAAAACACTCTGCATTTCAGTATGCTTTTATTGTGCAAAGCAATAAGAATTGCATTAGAACTTTTCCAGATAGCAGTTAAAAAAAACAGCAAAGTCAGTTTTCCTTCACTAAACACCCATTCAGAGAGATAACAATGCATACAGGATGCTCAGTTAGAGTCTACAGAATATGAAATTACAAACCTGAATGTATTTATTTTATTTAATATATCCTAACTTATTGTCGTGGTTTCAGTTTTATCTTTGGCTTTGCTGGGGACTCCTTGTGGTAAAGAGCTGCTCCAGAATAAAGTCATAGAGTGGTTCAGTAGAGGTGTTCAAGCATTATATAAGCTGTCAGCTTGCTTTCACTCTTTCTGGATCTTCCTTTTTCTATAAGATTTTATTTCCATAACCTAGTATAGGTATTGCAGATCATTATCTGCATTGTGAAGGGTGCTTTTCCATGAAGCAGGAAAGGCACAGTCTAAAATTGTCTGAGGTTGAATAGGAAAATCTTTGAATACAGTGGTGTCAGTAGTTCAGTAATGGTCTGTATTCCTGCCTCTCATGCATGCTTAAATTAGCTTTGAGTCTAAGCTTAGTGTAACCTTATATATTTGCATATGGTTTCTCTGGTGTCATAATAGAAACTTTTGGGCTTCCTTAGCAAAACAAGACAGGGAGGTGGAAAAGAAAGTAACCTGGGATTTTTGATTGATTCTCTTCTCCAGAGAGATGGCTTTGTGGGTCTGGGTTTTTGTATGTGGTGATTACTTACTCACCTTGTTTATAATCTTGTCTGTGAGGATACCGTTGTCTTTTAATGAATGTCTAGGAAAAAACCTTATTACTTAAAAGCACAGCCTTTGTAATAAGGAGATGTTTTCTCCTGCATCACGGTGCTTTCTAAAGATGTCTCTGAAGTTAACTCATTAAATTCAAGTCTACAATGCTCTGTAGCACAAAGACCTAACGATCTTAGGACTTCAGGAGAGAGCCTCTGGAGTTATGCCTGGAGTCGTCCTGAGTACTTGCAGATATACTTGGTGTGCTGTTACTTGCATAGCAATAACTGATGCAGCTTTTATTACCAAAAAGGTGATCTCCAAGGTGGGCTGTTCAGTATATCTGCTGTCACATCCCCCCTCTCCACGGACACTCTTACCAATCTCAGAGCAAACATCTAAATAATAACAACTGTAAGGAGTTAGTTATTATTATAGTTAAAATTATAGTTTAAGGCCTTTTTTCTTTTGGGGTTTTGGATTGCTTTGTTTTGTTTTTTGGTGGGTTTTTTTTGCTTATTTATTATGCAGCTTCTTCTCTCCTGGTGATTTTAGGCTGCTTTGGAGTCAGTTCACCACTGCTGCAGGTGTGAGTCTTGGAGCTGGGAAGGTGGGCAGAAGCCCTAGCTTTAAGCCCTTGGAGAGAAGGCTGGCAGTGCACTGAGAGTGGGCTTTGTGAAGCAAATGGGGCCATGTATGGCCGGCCCCAAGCTTGGCATTGCTCTGGAGGCACTGAGGCTGTTTCAAGTGAAGTCTCTGCTGCCTTCGGTGATGTAGGAAGAGCACTGAGTTGCGTAGTGAGGAAAAGAATCCGCAGCATTAAAACTCCCAGCGCCTCAAGGTTGATGCTGTGGCTGGAAGCACTTGTCAGCCCTGCTGCGCAGATGTCCCTCTTGGACATCGGGGGTTTGCCCACGCTCGTCTTCCTGCAGTCCCTCGTGCAGGGAAGGGAAGGGCCCAGATGCCGTTCAGCTCTCCTGGTGTCTCTAACAGTGTGTTTTGCCTAGCGATAGCTGCAGGCAGGGAGGGATGTGGGTGACAAAGCCACTCACCTGCCGTGGGGTAGTGTGATTGAAGGAATGCTGAGATGGCAGCAGCTGTACTGACCGGGACTGTGTTCATAAGGACGCAGCAGGAATAAGGAGACTTGGCAGTTCCTGTTCGGTGCATTGTGTGGCGTTCATTGCTCTTTATTCATCAGCACTGGTTGGTCGGTGCCGTGTGCGTCCGGCTTCTGCTCCCCTCTGTTCCAGGTGCTCGGTGAATGTTCTGAGCAAGACAAAGTTTGAGCAAGGGTCGATGGGCAAATAGTTTTCCTTCTGCAACAAATGAGTTCACTGCAGGAAAGTGAAAAGGTGGAACGTGGATGTTGATGTTCTTCTCTGTAGTTTGAATCTCTCTGCTCTGGTTCCTAATGTAAACAGAAAAGAGAGTCTGATCAGCTTTCAAGAAAAACTAAAAGCAGATTTGCCACATTCGAGTAAACCAAATTTACAGCAAATGGGAACTATCCTGTGACCTGTGACTTCATTGCATCATTTACAATTACTTGTACATGATCAATTCTTTAATTGAAAACTGACTGTGCAGCAAATGGTTATTAAAAAGATAAACCTCGATGACATTGCTGTACCCCTCAATGGAAAAAAACAGAAAATTCTCCTCTACTCAAAGACATTCATTCCTTAAATGTAGAGGAAGAGATTTCATCAGCAATTATTCTCTTTACATGAGTAGTTTTGTATTGATAGTTTCATTTCAGTAAACTATATTTTGACTTGTCTGCAGGCACAGCTGCCACTTCTCCTGTAGCAAAGCAGCTGGATGTAAAACCTTGAGTTTATGACCTGACATGCATACATAGTTAGATGTAGATATATCTTGTCTAAACCTGTATCTGTGTTTCCATCTAGGAATATCTGCATAAGCATAATAATACACTTTGTAAAGCTCATTAAAAGTTTGGAGGCATTCACAAGTACTCAATTCTATATGTGTTAAACAATCAGCAAAGACTCCCAGTAGTGATCAAAAGAACTGAGAAAAGCAGTATTTCCATCTTTGTTTCTCTGTGGTTATAAAGATAGGAAGATAAAACCCATAAAGCTTACCTGTAATCTTAGCTATCCAATCTTGTTTGAGGTGTGGCTTACTAGTGAAGTGGCTTTTTTATGTTGGCTGGAGGTTTATGGTTTTGGTTTTTCTCTGCTGGAGAACTGCAGGAGCAGTTCTCACCACCCAGCTGGAGCCAGACTGTTGCAGTTTTTTCATGAAGCCACTTCTTTGACTGTTGGTTAAGAAATATGAGTTTTATATAGGTAATAATATAAACAAAATGAGAACCCAAAGTTTAAATAATCCATTTTACTAAGAGAACTTCTCCTTTCAGTTTTAATGGGCCTGTGGTACTTTCTTGGTGGTTCTCCAGAAAATCTTGCCAAAAGGAGATCTAATGAAACAGTACAGGCCAATATCCTCTACTTGTGGCAACATTGTTTTTGACTACAGCTCTTCCAGTGTACAGTTTTACTCACTATTTTTGAGGTGTACAAGGCATTACTAAAAAAGAATAGCTGACAACAACAAAACCCCAAATTAAAAGGCAGATTTTTTCCCCACTTTTCGTGTTCACTCACACATTTTCATATGTGCTCAAAGAGCTGAATCACAGACCATGGGACTTGGCAGCAGATGGAACCTGTGTTTTATGTGTTAGTGCTCTCTTTCCAGACCTCAGTGTTTCTTAGGAATGCCTACGTCAAATGTTTTCCTACAGTTCTTTTTCTTTTGCTTTTTTTCTGTAAATCATCCCTCTGGCTGGTTGTATTGCAATGGAAGTTGCTGTTGCTGCCATGGGTGGTCCTGAGGCATCCTTCTTTTCAAGAAAATACTCAATGTGTAAATGTTTTATATTGAATACTTTGCCTTTATGTTTTGGGAATCTGCCTTTGGTGTCTTATGTCTCTGGATTTCTCCTGCAGGGATAGGCCTGTGCACTGGAGGTGTGAATTACAGATAACTGACTGTGGAAGTGGTGTACTTTTTCCTGTGAACTGACTTTGCCCTTGTACTGAGAATGTTTACAATGATGAGAACTCATTTGCACTTCTTGAGCTTTAGCCAAATGTTTGACTTGTCATAATTTAACTGATATAAAGCAAACTGAGGTATTCAATGCCAACATCAGAAAGAGTTACCAAGAGCCAGTTTTCACAAATACAGTTTTAGTTGTGGACTGGGATGAGTCATTTAATCTGATGCAATGAAAACAGAAAAGATATTGAAGCACAGATGTGTGAGTTTATCTTCCACTTTTCATGTTCCAGAGGAAAAATTTTCCTATATGGAGGAAATTTTTAAGGTATCTGTGGTTTAACTTGGAACTTCGTGGACATCCCAAACAGCAAGAATTCAGGACAGTGTTAATATTGATCATGGAAAAATAGGTCCTTAGAGCCCACTGAACTAAAGGAGTCTCTCTTCTGAGTTCTTACAGTAGTCTGAAGAAGGTAGGATTGATCAAATAACCTGGTACATTCACGGTTAAGTCTGCTGCTTTCCTTTGCCACAGCTTTGCAGTTTACGTCAGCAGAGGAACTCAGGTCATAGATAATGACCATAGGTGATAGGATGTACTCACTCCAGGAGCACAAGGAGTAGTAAACTGCATAACAAGTATTTGCTTGTGTACCGAAGCCTGCAATCATTGATACCCAGAGTATTCAGGAGAAACCCATCTGTTTCCCCAGTCTTTTGAAAATGTTGGCTACACATGGAGAGAATTTTTTGAGTGTGATGAGAGCCTAAATGAGTTGTGGTTTGTTGGCTCATATTTTAAAACCTTTTTATTAATGGAGTTTGGTTTTTGGTTTTTTTAGAATTTGTTTATTAAATGACAAAAAGGGTCCAGCATTGTGAGTAGTATTGCATTGTGAATGGGCATCAGAAGATGAAGACAAAGGACCACTCAGTCTTTCTGAGCTGCTGCTTAATGACGGGTGTGTGTTCGCGTTCACATACGCATGAAATCCACCCATTCTGAGAGCGCTTCATTAAGGGCCCAGCCTTTAATAGGCAAGGATCCACAGCCATGTTTGAGAGCTTTTTGTGTTCCAAAGTGCCCCTCCTGTTAAAATCTCTTTAAAAAGAAAAGAAAAATCTTCTCCTGCTTCCTGCAGAGGTTTCAGTGCAAACCTGGACTACTCATAGAAGGAACTGTCTCAGATGACTTAAGTGTTTGATTCTTGAGTGGACTGATGAGTCTCTTCCAAGGAGATTCTTTGTGTCTCCATTTAAGGCTTGTGAAAGACCCGTGCACCCCAAAGATTGCTGCCAAATTAATGTATCCTATGGCAATTCTAGAGTATTGCAAAGGCCTCTTCCACCTGTTTCCTCCCAAACTGCAGACTGCGGCAAACAGAGCAATTTATTTTAAAAATTAGATTGGAAAGTCATGTCCAAGCTTATTGACATCCTTTGGAATCTTCATTGTTTCTGAGAAGTTTTTGTGAGCAATTTATGTGCGGTTGTTTGTCCAGCTGCTTACCAGCTTGTCAGTGACCTAGACTTCTAGGGAAGACTTGTTTGTGTTTAGACCGTTCAGCCTAGAACAGCAGACTTGTGCATAACCTGTCCACTGCAGATTTCCCAGGATGGCAAACATCTGGATTTTAGATTTTGTTCATTAGATGCCACACATTATTTGATGAGGAAGCTCACTTGCTTCCTCTTGCTCTCTTGCTTGCAAGAGGTTATTTTAGAACTTGCCTCAGAATCACAGTAACTTCTTTCTTATATTGAAAATACATAGAATCTTTATTCTATATAAATAGAATCTTTCCCCTATTGAAAAACAAGCTTTTTAAAAATATAGAATGTAAAGGAAAGCTTGGACTAAATTGGACTCATATTTTCAAACACAATTAAAATACCTTGCCGTGTTTAGATTTCATGGATTTTTAAATTTTTTTTGAGTGGGGCAGAGATGTTTGCAGACTTCAGTTTGTACTATTGGATAGCTTCTTGAAAGAAACAGGAAGGGTTGAGGCAAACTAGCTGTGCTGCTTGTTCTCCAGATACCAGTATTTCCAGCTCTTCTGCATTTGGAATTGCTGGCAAACAGGTAGCATGGTTGTAATCTCAGGTCACCACCGGTCAAATGAAACAGGGTCATCATTCTTGTGGATCATGCAGGCAGAAGAAATCAGACCCTGAGGTATTTAGTTGTGCTCTAGTTGAGTAAGAAACATCTGGGAAGCAGCAGGCTGACTGACCTCAGCTTGGTCACTGAGAGGACTGCAGCACTGGTCCTCCTGGAAGTCATTTCCAGGCACATGAAGAACAAGAAGAGGACAAGAAACAGTGAAACATGAACTTGCCATGGGAAAATTCTTCCTGAGTGTGAAGAAATGATTGAGAGAAAAAGCTGTTGGCAAAGGGAGAGCAGAGGACCTTGTTTGCTTTGATGGTACCAAGCTTTTTGACATTTTCATTAGCATCCCTGGAGCCAAACTGAATTCCCCCTAGATGGATTGTTGGATAGACTGCAGTGTGTGAAAAATTGGCTGAGCCAGCATTGAACTGGCAGAGAGTTATTGGCGGTGTTCCTCGGGGGCTGATACTGGTGCCAGTGTTGAATATTTTTGTTGGCGATACAAATGTAATTGGAGTGCACCCTCAGCAAATCAAAGGTGACACCGAATTGGTGGAAGTAGTGGATTACAGGAGCTGCCATTCAGAGGAACTTGAGAAAGTTGACGTAGGCTAGCAGGAACCCAAGAAGTTGAACAAAAAGAGAGGCAGAAAACAGCTTTGCAGAGAAGATCTGGTGTTCCTAACGGGCAGTAAGTTGACTAGAATTCAGCAGCAAGACCTTGTAGCCACAAAAGCAAATTGTAGGCTGGGCTGTATGGGCAGGAGTGTAGACAGCAGGTTGAGAGAAGGGTTTTCCTGCTCTGAGTTCCTGAGACTGAATACCCATACAGAGGGACTGTAGGGTGCACAGTTGAGGACCACTCAGGGGGTTGGGTCAGAGTACATTTCATACCAGAGAAGGCTGTGAGAGCTCCTTGTGTTTCACCTGATAAGGCTGCAGGGATGCTCCAGTTGACTCCAGCTATCTGTAGGATTATTATGAAGAAGAGGGACCTAAACTCCTTTTAGAGATGCATACTGAAAGGACAGGCATGAGGTGATTGTCAGAAGTTTCAGGTGGGGAAATTCGGGTTGAGCATAAGGAAAAATACCCTCCGTTGTGAGAGTGGCGAAAGAGATGGTGCATTCTCTATCCCTGCCTGGGTGGGGTCCTGAGCAGTGTGATTCAGCTTTGAAGCTAGATCTGCCTTGAGCAGGACTAGAGACCCCTAGCTGCTGAGTTTAGTATTTAATATTACCCTTTTCTTGAAATAATGGTTTGCTAGTGCATGAAAAATAATAACTATATTATGGCATTTTAAGAGGAACAATGCAAAAGTTTTTTTTTTCCTAAATCTTTCACATGCAGCTCATGTCACATTTCTAGCTTTAGATCTTCTAAAGTGGACGTTGCTGAATCCTGTGATTGTCTTTTTATGAATTAAAAATAAGCCAAGTCTCTTTCTCCTTAAAAGAGACTGTTATGTTCAGCAGAACTCGAGGTGGTGATGCATTTTTGCATATGAGCATGCATATGGCTTGAGAATGGGAGCATTGTCTACAGCCCTGCTTACTTTTGATGGTTTAGTTCAAAGCTTATTTGAGAGAGAGATTGTTAGCGAAAAATCTCTGAAATGTCTTCTAGCATCAAGCTACCTCCCTGGCAAATAACACATTTTCTTGGTAGCTTGTTTTCTTCCAGGAATTTGAAATCATTTATACTCAACATCCACAGAGCTTCAGGAGAACGTGGCCATAATGCTACAGTGAATTGCCATCAGTGAAATACGGGCCTACTCAGTTCCACATTTACACATTGTTTGCCATTATACAGGGCTTTCTAGTTTATACTGGTATATATGTAGCTCTCAATTAAAGCAATTCTAAAAATTGTGGTATAAAAGTAAAATTGCTTTTTTAAAATTTTATAAGCTGTGTGGGTTTGATCTTTAGACCTTTTCCATCAACTGAAGTACTGTAAATCTCCATGCAGAATTTTAGCTCACAAATCACCTGCAAAAAGAGCAGTAGACTTACTGGTGTTGTGTGGCATCCTGGGGGACCTGCTTTGCTAACTTGGCTCACATCATTTTAACGCATGGGCACTTAGAGGGGACACACCTGAGGGAATACACAAAATACTCTCATCCTAGAAAGAGCTTGAAGCAGTGTGGGCCAAAATTTAGATGCCTTTTTAATGGATTGGCTGAATTAGCTGAGTTCAGTAATTTAGGCAACAGGATAATGGAACTGTGGAACTTTAAATTATTTTGATTATTTTGATAGGTGTTTAAAGGGGAGTTTAATGTGTTAAATAGCTGAGGCTGCTTTATTGAGGTTATACATGGAATAAGGGAGCATTCTACCTTCTGAGGGCTTTGTAAGTGACATTGTTTATTCCTTTCCTTTTCTCTGTGTGTTACGTAATTTTTTTTCACTCTTTCAGGCATTGTGTATGTATGCCCTGTTCTTGTATTCAGGGACAGCTTTGCGATTTCCTGCATCTCCAGATCTTTGTGTTGCTTATTATGCAGTTGCCCAGGGGTAGTTGCACTACCGCGTAAATTTTCCAGGACCCGTAGGCGCATTATTACACCGAGGATGTCGGATAAGCCCCGGATCAGGCAGGGTCCGCGGTGTGTGTAAGGGGCTGTATGCAGGAGGAGTGGGAGGCAGGGCTCAGATCTCGAGTGAGGTGCTCCCAGGGCTGTCCATTGGAGCGCTGGCTCACACGAGTAAATGGGGTTGCCCAGCGAGCTCCTTGCTGTTGGTGCCGTGCTGGGATGACGCCACTGGCTCGGCGAGGCTGTGCTGCTTCCCGAGGGCTTCCCGGGGGCCGTGGGGTGCAGGGGCAGCAGTGTGGCCCTGCCAGGGGGACGAGCTGCCTGTTGCTCCCACTGCATCCTCTGAGCTCCGCAGCTCCGGGGACGCCTGCCTGGAGCTGCATCCAAAGTGTGCCTTGCTGGGCATCTGTAATGTCTCTGCAATTACCCATGGAACAAGCGCACAAAAAGATTGATGAATGCGAAAGTTTTCAGTTTCTTCCTTTTCTGGAAATGAGAGACAGCAGAAGGGAGCAGGGAATGGGTTGAGAGTTAAAAGCTCTCTTCCCAGTTTGACCATTAATTCATTTCTGACCTTTTGTCTAAGATTTCTCATCTTTGTTAGACTCTTTCCAAACTGCAAAAGTTAGGAAGATAGCGGTGTTCCCACCTTTTATTAAAGTGCTTTGAATTCAAGACAGAATTACTAAGATCTAAGCATTTTTATGGGTTTTTTTCCCCAGAGAATTTGTTTCTGCCACAGCTAACAAATCTTTCAGTAGAATAATAACAAAGATGATGTTTGGTAATGGTATGTTTTTAACTTTGGCCCTGTCTCAGATTCTGAGTTCTAATACTTTTTCTGTAGCCAGAGGTGGGCACAAAATTATTGGTATGTTACTGTAGTTCTGCAAAAGTATATTACAGAAATAGAACCATCTTACTTTTAGGCTCTCTTAGAGATTCATTGTGAAGAAGTCCAGATACTTTCCTTGACTGGTTGATTGCCTGACACAGTCTTCCATAAATTGCCAGGTGGAATGGAAGCACATAACGTGTCTTTCCATACTAGGTTCCGGATTTGATACGCTCCGTGTGTTTCACACAGGTTGTCTGCATGGTGCACACTGCAGGTTTGGTGCTATCTTGGGCACACTACTGCATGTGCACATTTAGCCAATTTTTGGGATAGGTGGTGAGCCCAATTCCTTACACTTGGAGAATAAGAGGATATTTGAGATGGGACACAGAAGACATGAAGTAATTGTTCCAATTATGAGACTAATATGTTAAGTGGATTAAAATACTCAGATTTTGCTGAGTGTTCTAAGTCTTGGGCCTGTGTAATACCACAGGTTAGGTTGAGTGTAAACCAGAAACCTTTTGAACCTTTAGCACTGTGGATTTTTGGCTTTATCCAGTGTAAGGAATGCTTAGAACATACTTTCTTAGAACATACAGCATTTTCTTGCGTGTTTTATTGACACCATAGTTATTTACAGACATCTAACAAGTCAGAATTTTCTCATGATAAGAAGTCATTAAGTTGCACTGAAAAAGCTCTATATAATGAACTGACATTTGTGCCTTGTTTCCATGGATAAGATGGATAAGATTGTTTGGTTTGTTTTCCCTTTTTATTTCAATTCTTTAATTCTGAAATCAGCTGTTTTTTGGCCCAAATTCAGTTCATCAGAATGCTCAAATTCAGGCTTAATTCAAGCACCTATTTACCATTTCATAGTATATAGTCACATCATAAAATAACAGGAAGTGATAGAAATAACAAACTTTTTAAAAATTTTAAAGATGAGGAAAAGGGAAAGTTGCTTTTTTATTATTCCAAATTGAAATAGAAAAGAAATTAACCACTAGATGGCACTTGAAAATTGTGTATTAAGATAATACATCTGCTTCTGAAAACATTGCAAATGTTCACAGACCCAAAAGATTTTTATGTGGATCTGCATAGTTCTGAGCGACAGTGATACTTCCAAAACCAGAATTAAAGGTCCTTTAGCTTTAGTATTTCTTTCTGTGATCAGACTTAACCACTGCATTAAGGAATCTAGTTTGAATTAAAAGCTCATTCCCGAGTCTTAAAATGCTGCCTTTAGCAAGATGATAAATGCAAATATAACTGATAAATGTGTGCAAATTAGTTTGCTTTCCATTTACTTTTAATGAAATCACAGAATTGTTTAGGTAGGAAAAAACTTTTGGGATCATTGAAGTCCACTAATAAGCCATGTCCCTGAAGCCACATCTACATGTCTTTTAAAAGACCTCCTGGGATGGTGACTTAACCAGATCCCTGAGCAGCCTGTTCCAGTGCTTAACAACCTTTTTGGTGGGGAAGTTTTTTCTTATATCCAAACTAAACCTGAGGCCATTTCCTCTTTTTGTTTATGAGAAGAGATTTGTAGCCATTTGTTTTAGCAAAATTCTGCTCTTCCTTGGCATTCTATTTACCTACTTGGGTTATGCCTGTTTTGAGACGCAGTGTATTTTGGCAAAGTGTTGCTGCTTTAATTATGGTAAATAGCTTGGAAATTAACTCAGTTTGGTAGGGAGGGGTTCATACAGGAAACAGACAAGTGTTCACTTCTCATTTTTTGGCTTTACACACTTGCCCCTCTTGGTAGGGAAAGATGATGGAAGGCAATTGTGACAATTTGATTCTGAAGAAAATATTTTAGTAGCCCGGAATTTATTATCAAGTCAGTCTTGAGGTATTTCTGTTAGTGAACGTGGCACAAGCCCCTTTTTTTGAAATTCTTATGTAGCCTCTTTATGGTTGTTTCTGAGATGCATGAGTTTCTGAGATGCATGTTTCTGAATGCATGATTACATTACCATGATTTATGGGCTTTATATTGAAGATGCACAAAGCTGAGTTAATACTTTCTGTAGCCATTAATTTGATTCTTCTTCCATGGGAGTAGGGGGTAGTAGCTGTACAAGGGAATGTTTAGACAACTGCCTTAGCCTATTGCACTTGAATTGAAGAGAGCAGAAGTAGACAAAGTATAATATGGGGTTGTGCAGGGATATTTTATGGCCTATTAAATATGTATTAAGGGAGTAATTCTTTCATTTGCTCATACAGCTGTATATGGTTCCCCTGACACTGGTGGTAATTATGAGTGAATTTTATTATGAAAGCTCTGTTACGCACATGGCAAACCTTAGAATGGGTTACAGTAGCGATGGACAGAGCTGCACTGTCCTGGTTTTGCAGAAGATACTGGGACACAATCAACAAGAGGTGAAAAGGAGAGTTGAACAATTTTACCATTCAGCTGTGCTCCCCCTGCAATGTCTGCTGCAGGAGCGTCTCTTCTCTGTGCTGCTCTGCACTGCACAAAAGCACTTGGCTGTGTTTCTGCCATGACTGCACCCTACAGCAGTTGGTATGCCTGCTAATCACAGATAAAAATAGAGCTTTGGGAGTGGCAAGTCTAGAACCTGTACTTTTTTACATTTTTTTTCTTTCTTTAATAGGGTCTCATCCTCTGAAGGCTGTGAGCAGAACTCCAGGCCATCATTCTTGTTCACATAAAATTCCAATTTGACTTTGATTTCTTACCTGATAGGCTCTTCAGTGAGGAAGCTGTTGCTGAACTGCAGATGCCCTCCTGGGAATGATCTGATGAGAATGTCCGTGCACTGAAATTCATTAAGTATTTTCTGTGGCCATCTTACCTGTGAACTCACTGGCTCTAAAACCTCTTTATGCTGAGATTAAGCATTTAGTGACTTACAAAAGCTAGAGAGCTAGAACTCCTGATGATCCAGTTTACAAATCACAAAGATTTTCATTTTGCAACATTGAAATAATGGGAAATGCAGAAATGACATCTGTCTAGAAAGGCTGCTCCCCATGCAGGTAGTCCTGCTCACACAGGAGCACAAAGCAAATTTTTCATGGTGTGCTTTCTCAGCTCTAACTTGCTGAAAGTCAGTGGTTTTTTGGATTGTGCTGTTGCTATGGTCTGTGGTGCTCTGCAGACAAGCACTCATCTCCTGTCTGAGAGGTGGTTGCATTTTACAGTCTATTCTGTGTTCCTGAAGGAAAAGAGCTTTGCTGATAAATTACTCTGGTGTCAGTAGAGGGCTTTGAAGCAGTTGTTGTTATTATCTCCCCTCTGTGGGAGGAAGTATTGCAAAGTAGGTTGGGCTCTTCTGCCTCTGTTTAGAATTTCAGGCATTTATTCTGCTCACCTTCCCAGGTTTCTTGGTGCTCTCTCCTGTTGTGGCAACAAATGTAGAAATAAAAAGAAATGCTGCTTTGGAGCAAAAGGATTGCCAGAATTTCCAGACTCTGTGAGTTACATCTACTTCACCGAGGAGGACAGCCAGGGTTGGTGCAGGTGTCCCAGTGTGTCCCTCCCCTGGGTGAGTGGCTTCACCTACATGTTCAGGAGGCCTTGCCCTGCTCCCCAGTTTATGGTTCCTTTTTGTCAGCGCTGCACAGAGCATGCAGCGAGAGAACCCCCTGCCTGCTCTCCAGGAGCTCCAGGCAAAGGAAGTTGCTAGGCTAATAATCCAGGTGCGTTATTCCAGCAGATGCAGAGGCTTGTAGGCAGACCTGCTGGTGATCTTTTGGCATGCGGGGTGGTTAGCACCCGGTGTCCAGAAAGGTGGATGTCTCCCTAACAAACGCTTGTCTTCTGCACTTTATGACCCGGAAATTCTGGCTAGCAGAGCGTGTCACTAGTCTTGCTGGGTGAAGTAAGTATAGCTGTAGCCTGTGACTTACTGGGTTTCTGGCTTTTGTGTTTCTGCCTCTGCAGCTGCTGAAGTCTAAAACAAGTCCTACAACAGCAAATGTCCTACTGTAACTTAAATTCAAGACAACAAAAAGTCTTGTTATGGTTAAGACCTGAGTCTTCAGACAACTGCTTTTAACTAAGTGACTTTGGACTCCTATTAATATGCTTCTGTTTGAGTAAAGATACTAGTGACTTGAAGCCCCAGACTTTTTTCTGCAAGGCAGACTCTTCCATCAATTCTTTCCCTTCATCAGTGAGCCACTTCACAGAGGAAAAGGGTGCTACAGTGAGTACAGTCGTTCAACATAAAGTGTTTTTCATACTAGACAAAGCTTGGGTGATTTTTTTGCATTAAAAAAATGCCAAAGAAAATATTGCTTATTTTGCATGTCTGAATGAAAAGAGAAAGAGTAGAGTTGAAGTTTAAACTCTATTGACTTGCATTATATGTTGCTTTTCTTCCTCTTCGGCAGGTATGAAAGGGATACTTAAAAAAAACAATAACCAAAATCTAAAAAAAGTGCTGTTGACATTTTTTTGATGATCTTTGGGTTTAATTTTATGTATTAGAGAATAAAGAAAGCAAGCAACTGATATCTGAGTTTGAGAATAAGGAACGGTTTAAAATAATTTCTGAAGATGGAAGAGTGTATCATTAAAATTTAACTAACACTTGTAGCTGTGTTGCTAAGTGTTTCATGTGGTGACAGTCTCTTCCAAACCTCCTTTGGCAAACAGGACCCCATTGAGTCTCAGCATGTCCCCCATTAAACCATCACATCTCTGAAAATTAGAAAGCTCATTAATGGCTTTCTGCTGTGAAGCAATAAAGAGTATATTCACTGACTGGTCAGCAATTAGTGCCAACTGGTTTTTGTCATACATTATAGAAATATTCTGGTTCATTTATTCCAGAGCTAAAAGAAACTTATTTTTTAAACAAATCACTTTTTGTATTTGTGTAGGTGTATTTTACAGCCAGCAATCTCCTTTTGCTTTCATGTGAAAATTCAAATATCTCTTCAGCCCACTAGACTGCTGAGAACATGAACTCTTTTCCCAGTCTCCTGCTTCTTTATTGAAGCAGCTCAAGTCACTGACTCAGTAGTCCCCAAAACAACAAGCTATTAGTGTCACAGTTCAGTCCTCTCTTTTCTTATTAGCATTTGTTTCTATCATGTAGTAGAGAACTTAGTTTAAAACAGAGCAAAAAGTGTGGAAAATCCACTTGAAACTCTGCCTTTGCTCCTTTGTACCAGTAATCTTCATTGAGTCAACCAAGGGCCCAGGTGGGCTCCAGGAAATGTGGGGATTTTCTTAAGGTAACAGGAAATCTGAAATTGATTTCTACTCTCCTCATGGAAATGAGAGTTGCTGAAGCTCAGATGTTATTCTATGGAGAATCTTCGAACAGGGAGTCACAATCCTTGAATATGGGGTTCTGCTTTTGCAGGTCTTGCATTTCATTCTAACCTGTATTACAACATGTGCCTTAGAGCACTTGGCTGCTTTTGAAGACCTTTATAAGGATTTTGGTCTTTGTGGATGTAGCTTCTCAAGTGTAGCTTATTTAGCACAAACAGTGGTCTCAGTGGCAGATCAACACTGGGATGAGATAGTCCCAAAATTAGTACAGCTAAAGCTGGTCACCTGTGTGTCTAAGGTTTTATAAACAACAGAGGAAGATAGCAGAAAAACAAAAATTACCAAATGTAACCAAATGCTTGTTGTTAATGAACACTTAAAAAACGAAGACTTGTAAACAGTTATGTATTTGAAATAGAAACATAGGCAGTAAAAAGCTAAACAATGTCTTCTCTTCCATTCCACCTCTTCTCTTAAGGATTTTTTTTTCCTCTAAAGCTCTATTAGCTATACATATTTATAAGACTTCCAAGAAGACTGTGATTCTTTGGTTAGTGTTTCTAGGACCAGAAGGACAGCCAGCACACACACACATGCACAAGAAAATTCTTAATTTGTTGTACTGATGTAATATTTCTGTAATGTTTGATCTGTAAATTCACTAAAAGTAGATGTAGAATATTACCCTGAGGATATCTTGCTGTCAATGGATCGTGAATGTCAGCCTTGACAGGTATCCTCTAGTGACATTGTGAAGTATATGTGGCTTATTTTAAGGAAAGCTGTCCATACCTTTGTCTTGTCTTGTTGAAATATTCCTACTTTATCCCTAGTGCCTGTCACTTCATTTTTGTTATCCTTAAGCTGAGAAGTAACTTGGAAAATCTTGTCTGATTTTAATAATTTTTACTCTTGCAAACTTCTAAAAGCCATTACACCTGCCTTAAAAGCTACATTACATTTTTATTGATATCTGTAGAAGAAACTACATTTTTGTGTGTTCTGGTTCATAAATTCCAGTTACTGCAAACTTTGCACTTCAAGTATTGTATATCTTCATTACTTTTAAGCCCAAATCTCTGAGAGATTGCACATGGCTTCTTCTGTGACTTTCTGTGGAACTTTTCAATTGCCAAGCTTAAAAGTGTGCTTCGGTTCTTTTAGGACCAAGTCCAGCTCCTTCTTTAAAAGCATGCTAGTAGAGATGCTTCCCAGTGCTTGGGGATCCCTGAAAGACAAACTGAGGTGTTTAAATTCTTGGTATTTTTGCTTGCCTCTGTCTGCCAGCTTCCAGTCTCTCATGTAAAACAAGCAGCTAACATGCTATTGACTATGTGTCAAGGGGGAAAAAAATCAGATAAATAAATAGAATCTTAAGAGTCAGGTAAATGGATTCCATTGATGTTTTTCCATTCAAGAGGTAAATAATGCTAGTAAAACTTGCACTGTTATTTAATCATAATCATACATGCATTCTGCTACATCTTGCCAAAAGGAAAATGTCCATGTGCATGTTAGCTGTACTTTGCTTTTTCCTGGATTTTTTAATGGGTTTCTCTCATAATTATGTATGTGAATGTATCAACAATTAGGACATAAATGCCCATAAAGTGGGGATGTAGTAAAATAAAAGATGAAGCAATCCAGAGGAAAACAAGTTTACCACACTGTTGGCATCCATTTTTAACAGGAAAAGTCATGTGATGTAATAAAGAATTAGAACATTTTTCATTATACTAATCCTATATTTGACTGAGGGGCATCAGCAAAAAGTGCACACTAGAAAAGTCTCTGAAATGTAGGTCAAAACTTACATGGACCTGCATAAATGGAAATGGGGAAAGAGGATTTAGAAACACAAAAGTATGTAAAAATAGGGTATGACCTACCCTTAAGGGGAAGGAAATAATTTTATGTGTTTGTGTTATGAATTATCCCCTATTATTTCCCTATTTTAGAGGAAAGACGAGCAGGCATAGAGGGTAGAGTACATAGCTTGACATACTTAGGAAGTAAGGGACTTTCAGGCCATGGTGTAAACATAAAGTTTGAAGTCTGTCTGTGGCCTCAGTCCTTCCATCAGTGGGGTCAAAATCAAGAGGGTTTTAGTTGTTGACCATTGCAGAGATTCTCTCTGAAGCAGAAGCAAAGAGAGACTGTCTTTTTCTGTGGTAGATGGTGCTTGTATGACAACCAGGATCTGACTTTGTTTTGTAAAATGGTCCACAATTTAATAAAACAACCTAATGAACATCCCTTGAATTCCTGAAACTGAATGTACATTTTTACTTTAGCACTAATATGTTTTGAGCTTTGATTAATTTATTTTAGTGGTGAGTGCTTATTACCTAGCCTTCATGCATGGAGAACAAAAATTATTTGTGAGCTCAGCTGTGCTGAAGAGATGTAAGGTACTGAGAGCCCCTTTGGGATTTGAAGCGTGACTGGTGCCTGGCTCTGTGCTGCCTTGCCAAACCCAGTGCAGAGCATAGGCAGGGCCTCAGGGGTGATGGAGAACACACGAAAATACACCTAAGTCCTGTGAAGTCTTCCCTTGCTCATCCTTTTAAGGGCAGCAGGCAAAGTGCCAGCTCTAAAGGCAGTGGTGTTGTTGAAATAGCCCTGAGACTTCAGCTGAGCTTTGTAAAGGAGGATCATGGAGCACTTCTCAAATGTTAATTTAGTTTCACACTAACAAGGTAGAAGGCTCCTAGTAGTACTTACCATACTTAGGACTGATTGTAGACAGAAGCCACGTGATTAGCTGATGTACACAAGTGAGTGGTGAGGGCTGGAGTAGCTCTTCCCGTTGTACTTGTAGCATATTTATCCTGCTCAGAAATAGGCCACATGCTTTATTGACTGCAGTAATAGGCAGATCTGTATCACTTAGCAATCTCTGAACGAATCTCTGGTGCCCACGGAGCTGAAGTTCCTGCTTGAACATCAGCTAAGCTTTGTTGATTTGTGTCTGAAAATACCCCAAACAAAAGCAAATGGTGGTTCAGCACTTTAGGAAGAGAGACAGATGGAGAGCGCAGTGCAGTGTGGTACGTGGCAGAGGTCATAGTGGGATAAAAACAATTTCAAACATACGTTTCGTGATACTAGATTGTGGCTTAATTTTCTGCACTTAAATGTTTTTTTTTAAAGCCAAAGTTGTTCATGTATTTGGATCTGCTTTGCAAGTCATGGACAAAAATTTAGGTGAAATGGTGATGGTTATGTGCTGTACAAAACTCTCTGTAACTTACAGGAGTTGGTTACAGAAAATGAACAGAGGAGCAGGTGATATAAAATCAAAGTTCAAACATTTTCCAAGTAGGAAGATGGTAGAAGTGGCATTATGTGGATAGCTAAGTATGTCACTTAACAGGACAAAGTTACTACAAAGTTACAGGGTTTCCTTAATTAGTAGGGGGGCAGGTACTGCTGACGAGTGGGGAGGATCTAACAAACTTCAATATACATCCAGGAAAATGCCATTTTAAAATGTAGGTTAAAATTTGTGAACCTCCTTCTTTCAGGCTTCAGTAGTTCCTCCAGCAAGCAGTGTCTGAAGGTCCTTCAGCTTTCTGCACTGTTGAAGTCTGCAGAAGAATCAGCTGCTTATGTGTGTTTCTGGTGCTAAGAAGGGCACATTGCCAAAATGTCAGTGAATTAACCAACAAGAAACACCTGGAAGAGATCATCCAAAACCAGAAATAGTGCTCACTAAATGTAGGAGCCTGGCTGGAGCTGTGCAAGATGGTTCTTGTGGGGCATTTGCTCCAGAGGTGGCAAAAAAAGGCTTGGGCAGCTGGTCTGACTGCAAGTGCAAGAAAGTGGCAGCTTTCTCTTGTGCCACTGTAGGCTGAAACATTAGTGTTGCACCAGGTATCTTCCAGAAAGCAGCATCCTAAAATGCACTGTGGCCTTGCAGTTACGGGGTTTGACTCTGTGCCCTTCTCGTGAGAGTCAGCAGCACAGCTTCTTTTGGCTTTGCTTATGGGACCAGGGCTTAGCGCAGCTGCTTTATCCTGCTGGTGAGAAACTCCCATGAGACTTCAGCAGATTTATTTACTTTATAAAGATGTAGCTGGCTAACCACTCTTAAGTTCAGTTTGTTTTGGTGCTTATGTTGTTTTCTTGGAAAGCTAGCCATGCTCCTGTCAGGATAGCCACTGATATTACACTATGCTAACAGAAGGCTACAAGGGATCAGACTGTGCTAACAGCACTTGCTTTCTGTGCGCTTCAGTACTTGGATGTGATCTGCTGATTTTATTTGTTTATATATATATTTATTTGTCCCTTCAGTTGGGTAGCATATCTCTTAAGTCAACCCTTAAACTGATAGTTTGGATGTGTTAAGCATGTATTTTTACTAAGAGGTAGTTCTGACGTATTTTTTCGATACGGACACACATACAACTAAATATGATTTGTCTTCTGCATGCACTTGGCTCAGCACATGGATTTTGTTTCCTGTGCAGTACTTTGGAAATGTCAGCATAACTATACCTGGTTGGTTGCTTCAAATTTGTGTATTAAAATTCACTTCTCTTAGGGCCTCAGATTTCCCTATTGCACCTTTTAATGGCACTGGACAAATCCTAGCTTGTAGTATCATGGGGCTCTGTATCGACATTAGTGTATATAAGTGCATGATTGATACGTGAGTGGCTGGTGATGTGTTCTACTATGAGAAAGAGGGGTATCCTGACACTGACACTTGCTGTGGCAAAATATGAAAAGCTGCAATGGATACAGGTGCGAGAGAGCTATGGGGTCTCTCGCTCACTTGGCCAGTGAAGGACTTCTCTCATCAGGGGCGCATTTGCGAGCTGCACTAGCTGGCATCCTTACTTCATGCTCTTAAATTGTGTATTGCTAGTTACTCTATAAGCATTATGTAGAAGTGTTAAGATTGCATAAAGTACATCCGTGCTTACGTTGATAATTGGAATAAATCTCTATCTAGTATATTGCCAGAAATTTCTGAGACTCTTGCATTGGAGCTTCATATATTTGTCACTGGTTTGATGGTCATTTATGCCTAAGGGTTTGTTGTGAATTTATCAATATTTTTGCATGACAGGTCACAGTAATGAAAGGCAGTAGTAGGAATAAGGATCATTCAACAGAAGGTGAAGGAACTGGGAAGCGACCAAAAAGGAAGTGTCTTCAGTGGCATCCCCTGCTAGCCAAGAAACTCCTTGACTTCTCTGAAGAGGAAGAAGAGGAAGAAGAAGAGGAAGATATTGATAAGGTAGATTTAATTGGATGCTTTGGCCATAGATGGTTGATGGTGGATCAGATTCTCCCTAGCTGTGTTTTTTTTATTTTGTGTCATCTTGTTCTCTTTTGTGAAGGAACACAGCCAATAAAAAGTGATGCAATGCCATGCCTGTAAGGCTGTAAAGGCAGGCAGTGACACAAGAAAGTGAATTGTCAATCATGCATTTAAAATAGTGGAAAAATCTTTTTTAGATTGTGATAGTTTTATTTGCTTTGTTTTAATAATGTGTTGCACATCCTAATCTTGATTGTTCAAAGTGGGTTTTTGATGTGCTTTTGTTTTTAATTGCTTATTTTAGACATGAGGTTGGCTTGTGCTTGGTATCCGCTTCTAGTGGCTCTGAAGGGCATACCAAACTAAAGTTTTCATTTTTCTTTTTTAAAAATTAAAAAGACTACAAAGATTTAAAGGGAAAAAGAAGGAAAAAGCTGTCAACAGTTCTTACTATCTTTGCATGTGAAATTCAGCTTATCCTCTGTGCACTGAGTGCACAGCTTTAAATTACAGAATTTGAAGTAATCTGTCTCTGGTTTGACACTTGGTATTTTGGTATTATTCAATAATGCTGACCTTACCCTTTTTTCATGTCATGTGGCACCTCACACTTTCACAGTTAGACTCATTGTAGCAAGAAGTGGGAATTGTTTATGCAGATGTGATTATTCCATCATGTGGATGGCATTCATATCTGTATCTTCTTGATGCCTTGCTAAGGTAGGAATGGAAAGGTCAGTGCTGAAGAGACTGCCTTGAGCCATGCACTGATAAGAGAGGGTGACCTTGACAAGGATAAGCGAGAGCCTGATTCTCTGACAGTGCTTTCATTGACCTTACAGGTCCTTTCACAACATGGTATAAAATAGCAGTGGCACAGTTAGGTAGGAGGTTGTTTTCTGTCTCATGCAGTAGGTTCTGTGGCTCATTCCTTGTAGGAATGATACGCTGGCCTGTAAGTGGAGAGAGCATATTTTGGCAGTGTATTCTGTTGAAATTTACCCTCTGCCTCTGCTGGGCAGCTTTGTGGCGGCTGCACTGCTGTGCTGCTCGCAGGCTGAGCACTGGACAGCAGGGGATGGGGAAACAGCTGACAAGCTAGGAGTTACCTGTTCCTCCTTGTGTGCTCTGTAGTTGCAAACACGAATAATCGGGGTCCAAGGTAGCTCTGCTTGCCTCATCCCACTAAGATGATTTCTAGGTTGTCAGATGAAAAGTAGGAAGGATCTTGTCCCTCCAGCCCCTTTAGGACTGTTACTAGAGAATGGTCCTCAGCTTAGGAATTGTTCCACTTGGAAGTCAGCATTAAGTCTTGCAGAGCATGAATGAACCTTGGACGATCAGGTGAGGAGGTTTGATGTGGAGCTCTGCACTGTCTGGATGGAATGGAGGGCCTTTGGAGGCAGCTGTGTGCATCCACGTGCCTCTCCCTCACTCCCACGCAGGGCACACGGTCTCAGTGTTTGTGAGAAACGCGGATAACTGAGCTTACACCCCTTCCCTTTCGGTTCTGCCAGGTGCCGCTCCTTGGCCCTGATGGTTTAGAGCAGGATGCTGATGAGACTGAAGATGACGAGTCCTCAGAGCAACGAGCTCGCCGACCAATGAATGCGTTTCTCTTGTTCTGCAAGCGCCACCGCTCTCTTGTGCGGAAAGAGCACCCTCGCCTCGATAATCGTGGCGCAACCAAGATCTTGGCAGATTGGTGGTCTGTTCTAGATCCAAAAGAAAAACAGAAATACACTGACATGGCCAAGGAGGTATGTTCTGTCTGAATGGTGGATGTAAAGGGAGTTCATTACATATTTGTCTTCTTTTTCTCTGTGTATTAAATGTTTTCTGTGGGATCTTTCTCTTCCCTCTATTCCTCAGCTTCACCATGGGATTATGGTGCCCAGAGCAGCTGCTGTTCTTGCTCTAATGTACTTGATCCTTTGGACCAGAATGGAAAGCAGTTGGTCTGTGTACATAAACTAACCTCGTTCCAGTCATCATTGCTATAAATGTATGCGCTTTGTGATTGTATCGCCTGATAATTTCTGCAGTAGGAGCACTGACACGAGGGTAGTGGCCATTGTAAACAATAACATACAGTTCCGTGTCAGCTGACCAGTGATTCTTAGCTGGGCATTCGATGTCGGTGATGCCAGCTACTGTAGTACAAGTGGACCAAACCAAAGGCACAGTCAAGAAATCTAGTCCCTTTTTACCTTTGATGCTAATGAATTAAAAAATTACTAGTGTTTCTTGAAGTACAGTCCCCGCTAACCAGTTACTGATACAGCAAGATTTGATGAGCCCAGTACCAAATCAGGGAGCACTGCCTAATCAGAGTCCATTAACTAGGAGCAAGGAGAGGAGATTTATCCCTGTATTTCACAAAGTATCTTTATGTCAACTTAAAATTTAAATGAGCCTTTTTAAGAAATAGCTTTCTTGATAAGCTGTTGCCAAGAAGGCTGTGGTTATTGACAGTAGAGTGAGAAGGACACAGCCAGTTAGTTAGACTGACCCCAAAACAGATCCCTTTGATTACCTGTATGATACAGATTGCAGGTAACCTTTGAATTCAATCTTAATAAGAATGAAGGAACACCAGTGAGAAGGAAAAACATCTCTCCTTTGCTGAGTATGCTAGCACACTGTGGGAAGTGCAGATAGCTGTGAAATGATTGGGACGACTATTATCCATGCCTGCCCAGGGATGTGAAGCTGTCTGCTACTGTTAACAGGATGTAAGGTCTGTCTGTTCAGTAGCTCATGTGAGCATGGAAAGGTCCATAGCAAAATCCAGGTGTTTAGCATGGCAAGTCCTTTTTTAAGCAGGGGTCTGTAGGATCTCTGTAGTACCTCATCTGTAGCACAGTATTGAAATATCTGAGTCTCAGCTTTGTCTAACCATTCCAGTTTTGTTCTGCATTCCCGCTTACGAATTAGCAATATTTCTCTAAACGTCTGGAGAAAGGGCAATTAAAAGATTCAGTACAGATGCTGAGAAAAGAAAGATGAGAATAGAGAAATAATTTTTGGAAGAAACAAACCCAATGTGACTGTTTTTCTTAGCCTTTTGTCTTGCTGAAGGAAACTTGTTCATTAAGAAGGAAAATAATTGCGGAACTTCTGTATGAAGTGACAGATCTGAAACTATTAATCATATTGTTATAGAAATCATTGTACTTGTAGTGATTTTATTTTTTGGCATGAAGAACAAATTGAATATTCAACGTCAAAGCAGAACAATAAATCTAAGTAGTTTACATCATTATAAGTAGTTCTAAGAACGTGTAGAAGAGATAGCGTATAATTTTTATTCTTCAAACAGTGTATGTTACAGCAATAATTAGCAACTATAATGTGCTGTTGAATACATTTGGGCCTTCTTCACCCACAAGCCTATTCTGTGTGTGTGTATCAGTCATTTTATTCTAGCACTTGCTTTTCACAGAACCACAAGAATGATTGGGGTTGGAAGGGGCCTCTAGAGATTGTCTTGTCCAACCCACTGCTCAAGCAGGTTCACCTGTACGTAGATTTACTGCTGAGACTGTCAGAAAGAGGTTAATGTCAGCTTTAGTGAGAACCACCCGTTGGTACTTTCCTTTTTCCTGAAGAGAAAACTTTAGAAAGAAAAGGTACTTTCCTTTTTTTTAATTTAAAAATCAAGAAGGTGAGTGTCTTTGGAAGAAGATAAAAATACTGTTGTACCAGTGGCCTTCTGCTTGAGTACCTGTATAAGCTCACTGAGATTTAAGGTACAGGTAATAATCTTCTGTTGCTTAAATGTAGCTTTTCAGTGTCCTTTGACTTCCATATTTCACTGTGCAGCCTCTAGCCACTGCCCTGGCAGGACACACATCTCCCAGAGAACCCTTTATCATATCTGCTATCTCTACAATGTGTCTTGCATACCCTAAGCATCCGAGCCACTCTTACAGAGATACAGGTGGGCCTTACAGAAGTGGTCCCTCCTGCAGTGGCTACAGCCCCTGCTCTTGTACAGTCTCTAGAATGTTTTTCTGCTACTTGTTGCTGTAGCTCCCCAAATCATTTAGGTTAGATCACATGCCATGCAAGAAGCTTTCTGTTTCTTACCTGCTTACTACTAGCAGTGATATTACCTCAGCAGTGTGCAAGTCAAGGCACTCATATATTTATTTACATATGTCTAGCTGTATGTCTATGTGTAAGATCTAGCATTTTGGAAGATAGTGAGGCACCCAGCCTTTTTGCCAGCTGGAATTATGAGAAGTTTCCTAGTAGGCTGCACATCTGTCCCCAGCTCCCACTGAGAGGCTCATCAGGTTCCTAGTTCATTCGAGCACTGTGGAAAATCCCATTATGTGCCTGTCTGCACCTTGGGGTGTCTTAATTATCTGGAAAAACTGGCCCCACACTCCCTCTATTTTCCATCCTGTGGTTTATGGTCTCTTGTAGCAACCTGCAGACCTGGAGACCTGCACCTGCAGAGCTTGATGTCTGCTTTTGCTGGTGTTACCTTTATGAGCAGTCTTTCCATTTCTATCCTGCAGACTTCCTAGATCAGCTTAAATTTGAAAGTTTCACTGTCTAGGATATAAGCCCAATAGTTGATATATACTCAAAAAGGAACCAGAAGTGTTGCTGTACTTTTTAGCATTTTCCTTCACTAAGGGAAATTAATCTGGCCACTCACAAATATGCACCAGTATTTTTATTCACTTCAGTAACAAGGGTAGTGTTCTTTTAACTCTTACAGGACTTCCTGGGAGTGTTCAGCTGCCTTAGAAAGTGTCTGGTGATATTGTTACTGTTCGAGCCTTATTCCTTTGCTAGAAGAAACTTCATTTTTAAATATGTCTTTCCATCAGCAAGATCCAGGCAGTCAGGATTGTTTCCTGTAGGGAGCAGCCTGATAAATGTGATTCGACATTGGAGTGGACTGCCCCAGAAAGTGGTGGAGTCACCATCCCTCAAGGTGTTTAAGGAAAGACTGGACATGGCTCTGAGTGCCGTGGTGTAGTTGACAAGGTCTGTTCGTCCATAGGCTGAACTCAGTGATCTCAGAGGTCTTTTCCAACCTCACTGATGGTGTGATTCTGCTGCCCTTCAGTGGCTGAACTGAACACTTCTCCCTGCTGGTCCTCGGCCAGTGGTGTCTCAGCTCCAGTCAGCCAGACTGGAAGCTTGCTGGCCTTGTGGTGCCACTGCTTGGCAGCTGCCTCAGGGTAGGAGGGGACAAATGTCCTGGCTTGCTGGCTGGAGATTGGCAAGTCCACTGGCTGACGTATGGACTGTAACGTGTGTAATGCGAACCCTGCATCCTTCAGAAGTGAAAAATGGAGTGCTGTATTTTCTGGCAAATTTTTTTTAGTGTTAGGTCTCTGGGATTCATGTGACACTTAATAGCATACATTTAAAATTAAGCACGTGCTAACAGCTAGCCTGAGGTGTAGCTGGAATCCACTTGTGAGCTCCTGTTCCTACCACAACTAGAGGAAGCAAATCTTTTTTTATTTGGTGATGAAAGCAACTTGGAAAGTTTTAACCTCAGTTCTGAAGTGGCACCGGTCCTGCTGCATAACACAACATTCTCCAGGCTTTCACAAAACAGAAATAAGGCATCAGACCAATCCCACAAACACATCTTGTTCTTTTTCATACCTGAAACTTCAGAACATGACCCTGCTGGGCACTTCCTGCCATTTGTTGTGGAAAGCAAGGTGGTGTCTTTGCATTCCATGTTAGGTACTTATGTTTGGGTTGGTTTTTTTGTGGTTTTCTTTGGTTGGTTTGGTTTGCTTGTGTTTTGGGGTTTTTTTAATCAATTTTAGACATCTGCTTAGACTGGCTGTGTTAAGTTGCTTTACTGCACAGCTGGTTAAAGGGAGAAAAGCAGTAGATTCCACTATTGTCTTTGACCTTTTCTTGATACTGTGTAGCTCATTTAAATTATCTTCTCATGACCCGGTAAGCAAAATCTATCTATTTGTTTTACGTCTTGGTCTAGTAGTCACAAAAGTCAATACCGACAGCGTTTTTAAGATTTGGATCGGGCCCCTGTATGCATTTATAAAAAGTACTTCTTGGCTATTGTTTAACTTTTAAAATTTTCTCTTTTTTATTTTGTGTTGAAACTGAACAGTTCCAATGAGTTGTCCTCCTTCAGTTTGCTTCCTTCCCTTCAGAAACTGCAGTTAATGTTCACTTCTTGGCTTTGCAGAGGAAAAAAAAAAAGACATTAATAGGCCAGCTCACTTGAATTGCTCTTGTTGAAAACTGATTAAAAGCTTATTGCAGCCTCGTCTCACAAATGGCATACGTTCTATTTGATGGGCAGCCTGTCGGCTTGTCAAATTACTCAATAGAATAATTCAGTTACTCAAAGCAGCATTGCTAATATGAAGAGCTTATGTAGCTCACTGCTAGCGACTCTGCTTTTCATTCTGCAGGCTGGAAACGTGATTTGTGAGTGGGCTGTGGCTTTAACAATGGAAGGCAAGGCTGCTTCGTTGTGTATTTCCTTTCCTTCTCTTCCCTTACCCTCCCCTTCCTATCCCTTCCCTCCACCAGGCTATTTTTATGCTGTACTGAGCTCCTAAAGCATACTGAGGGAAAGGGAAAAGGAGTGAGGTGAGCAGTGTTGCAATCCTTACTTTGCAGATTTAATACATACACCCTATTCAGAAGATACAGTGTGTATGTGGGTCAGTGATCCCTGCAGATTTTTATTATTTATAGCCATTTCTATAAATACGGGACTTCACACAGCAGGGTTCACGCAGTGCTGTGTTTCTTGTAAACCGAAACATTTTTGTCTGTGCTACGGTCTGGAGGTAGCAGGTACCAGCTCAAAGGTGAAGATAGAAATGAAAGGAAGCAGTGCACGTGCAATGGTGACCCTGCCACAAGGCAGACTGTTGAGCTGGGAAAACACTGTAGTGGCTCTGGCAGATGACAAGGCTTTCAGTGCTATTTCTGTATTTGATGCCCAAGGGATTTTTTTTTTCCTCTGTTTCTGTGCATGCATGTGCATGAAACATAGGTGCTTCTCTGTGCCATGACTAGGACAGGTGGCAGCTGTGTGGGTGGGAATGTGTAATCACAGAACAAACTTCCTGCATCTGCCCTGCCATATACTTCCAAGCACAAAGCCGCTCTTTAGGTCGTTTGCTGCCGGTGGGAGCTACCCAGTCATGAAGGGGTGTTGGGTTCCTTGTCCCTGCGGTGAGCACTGGTACTTGCTGGGCAGGCTCCCACAGCAGCAAGTGCTGTACACCCCTATCAGTTGTTAGGCAAACATCTGCAGCTGGAATGTGTGGCATGTTCCTCTGATTTGCCAGTGCTCAACCTTGCATAGCAGCACATGTGAAATACTGAAATGCAGTCTTTCTGTTACTGTTAACATTCAAAAACCTTGGTTTAATGTGGGCAGTAGAATTCTTGGAAAATGTTGGTGGTTTGTTTCACGAATAAACTAGATCCTGGTCCTTTTCCCCACCCCCAAACTGTGGGATCCAGACCCTTTCCCCCACTGCCATGTGTGTTTTGGCTTCCTTTGTTTTGCTGCCTCGTACCAAAAACACAGCAAACAACTGAGATGTGTGCTGGGTGCTCAAGGCCAAAGAATGTTTTAAATGGTCATAGCTTGTTTAATGCAGCCATACAGCATGGTACATTTTGGAAGGAGCACTGGGATGGTGTATCACAAGATACTGAACATGACATTGTACTGATTGCAGTTTGGTTTTGGTGCCTGATTTGGGAAAGCATATACTCTAATATTCTAGAATACTGAACTATTAGAGAAGAATGAGTGCAAGGCATCATGCTGCATTTATTGCTAAATGTGTGGTTTTATTTAGTTCAGACTAGGAAGTAAACCTGCAAAGAATTCAAGTATCTGTTTTTCAGAGCATGAGCATACAAGTACTGGGGAGCAGTTTGCAGGGTCAAAGCTTCAGCCTGCTCTGGGTAGTAGACTCTTAGGAAAGAGAAAACCCACTTTTTAGATATAACTCTCTTTATCTTAATATTTCTTCTTAGCAAATTGTGTTGGCGGTTGGACTCTTAAGCATGTGATTAAACTGTTAAAAAATCAAGCTATTTAAGGATTAGTTACTGTACTAAATCCTCTTACATGCAGTGTGCTCTGTTGCCCTGTGTAGAGTATAATGTTATGACTGATAATTTCTGTGTTCTTTTCTAGTACAAGGATGCATTTATGAAAGCAAACCCAGGGTACAAGTGGTGCCCCACAACCAACAAACCTGTGAAAACCCATGCATCCAGTGTTACGAACAGGAAAAAGTTATGGGCCATTGCATCAGACTCTGCAAAAGACTTACCGAGCCCAAGGAAAGTAACCAAAAGTGAAGAAATGCCACAGCTTAACTTTGGGATGGCAGGTGAGATTTCCATCCGTGGTACTCAGCTGTAGCATCCTCATTTTGTCTGGGGATGTGGTATTGAATCTGAATTGGGCTACCTGTTTTCTTTACTACACGTGGTACTGTGGTGTCCCAGATTAAGTTGCCAAAATTTTAGTTAAACCTCTATGTAATGTTTTTCCGTAGTGCCTGATTTATTTTCAAGAGTCAAGCCCAGATATGAGCCATCCTAACTCATACCCCTGTAAGGCCCAGATTTGATTTATTTTAGATTCCAGCTTATCTGCTGTTAAAAGACTTCCATTCTCTGGTCAAAAAGAAAAGTGCTGATTGCGTGCGTTCTATTTGTCTGTCATAGAATGCTCTACTCTTTTTAGTAATTTACTATTTGCAAAAATAATTTATGGGTGTCTCAAGATGAATATGTTAATATTCTTGTAGATTAGTGTACCAGTGGGGCCAATACTTTTGTATTTAAATCAAGAGAAGCATAATTTAATTTCACTTAAATGTGCTCTTTTGCCCATTATATCTTGAAGGAGCAAATTCTAAACTTCTAAACATTTAAAAAAAAAAAAAAATGTGAAGAAGTGCAGGTGGAGTATCTGAACTGGTAAAAAGCAGATAATCTTTCACTGATATCCATAAATAGCAGAACTGTTGTAATCATGACCTTGAAATATAAGGACATTAATGTTAAATACTGGCAGCTTAAGAACCTAGCAGTCAAGGTAAAAAAAAAAAAAGAAATTCCCTTTTTTTTTTTTTTTTTTTGTTTTTTTAGTCTTNNNNTTTTTTTTTTTTTTGCTTGTTTAAAGTTTTAATTACATCAATATTTATAATACTAGAAACTTTGTCATATCCTACCTGGATTATGACAGGTGTGTAGCAGATAGGACTTCTCTGCTTAAAGAGATTGTGAGCTGGAGTAGAAAATGGTTTTATGGAACAAGTGTAAAAGAATGAAAAGGGATAGAGGCATGTATACCTTAGTATAGTAGTATGAAATTTCCTGTGATGAAATTTCTTCTGGCTTTTAAGGAACTGTGAAATATGATCAAAATAAAAGTGTTTCATGCTGCATAGTTCTGGTATATGGGAGAGCAGTTCCAAAAATCACAAACTCCTTCAGACCATTCTGATTTTGCTTTTAGAGGAGTAATTTCTATGCTCCTTAAATGTTTATTGACTTAACACAAAGAACAAGTAACAAGCCTTAATCTACCTCTCATCTATCCCCCAGTGCTCCTGCCGGGCTATCCTAATGTCAAGTTTTTGAGTACAGAAGTCTTGAATCAACACCTGTCAGAGTAGGGGACAAAGAAATTAAGAATTAATTAGAAAGTAATCCACTGTTTTATCTATAGAGCCATTCATTTCTGAAGAAAGTCCCTTAGTGCTACCTGTGATAGTTTTTTTTTCCTGCAGGCTGAGTGAATGAGCATAGTAATTCATAAGGATCTTGCTCCAGTTCTCATGCCAGTGAAGCCTGGCAATATCTTGGGTGTAAGAATAGCTCGTAAAATAAAGACAGCTTCTGACAGAGATGTTAGCAGCATCCCCATCATGACAAGTGTGCCATGCCAAATGAATTACTGCTTTGTCAACTATATACCAATTCATGTTAAATATGTTTATTGTGCTCCTCTCTGCTTGACTTCACATGATAGTTCAATTCAACTCTCACTCTTCTATCCAGTACAATCTCTTTAAAAAATCCAAGCTGTGTACTAGCTGATGAACTGAAATGTAGCTGAACCACCTCAAAAACACTTTCACCTTTGAAATGCCACTGATTCACTTTTATCTTCAAGGCAGGTAACTTCCTCAGGGCAGGGTTTATATGAGTCTAGAATCATGCCAGGAAATCTGTTTCATTTGTTGGTCGTTGCTAATCATGTCTTGATTGCTTTTTGTATATTACATTTTACTTTGGAAAATCTAATATGTAGAGAGTGAGATCTTCGGTTTTCTACGTGTCACACAGGCTGTTTCTGTCCTTTTTTTGGCTTTACAAGAGTAACTACGCCCCATTTAAGTCCATCATGCTGACCTACCGTTGTGTCAAGAAGCTGAGGTGTGGCACCAGCATTGGGCTTCCAACCTGCAGACCCTCTAGTGGGGTCCTTGATCATCCAGCCTGGAGGCTGTAATTGAGCATATTTTTCTCGTGATACGGCTCACCTGTGGAAGGTGTAGGGCAAGAACACTGCTGTTTGCAAAAGCTTTGCCAGACAAATGTGTGAGATTCCAAGTACTTGCATATTTTTGCTTCAGATGAAAACCATCCATTGCCAAAATGCTTTTTAGTGGGGCAAAGGCTGGAAGAAAGACACTTCTAGAGTAGGCTATATCCCTATAGAAACACAGTTTCTTTTTTTTTTTTTTAGAAAGAAGCTCAGTTATGCACCCAGGTAAAAGTTGGTTGACGCTGGTTCCTGCTGGCCTTCCTGCTTAGTACTTCCTCAGTTTGTTGTTTCCTCTGACTGAGAAATGGCTAT
>WAAG01002443.1:36004-48626 GCA_013390105.1 Tichodroma muraria | reverse complement strand
TTGCAGGTAAAGAAGAGACCAAGATAACCCCAGGAAGGATTTTTTAGCTTCAGCAGGACAGAAATCAGCATTTTCCTTTGGACGAACCTTTCAGTGGAAGCTGCCACTTCTAATCCAAATTTCCAAATGCTACCTTTTTAAATATTCTTTAAATTTTTTAAATTTAATTTACCTTATTTTTTTTTAGGGTTTTTTTTGGTGGTTTTTTTTTTTTTTGTTTGTTTTGTTTTTTTTTTTAGTTTTCATTCCACCGTTCATTTTAAAACGCTTTGCAGCTGATCTACAGCTGTGGGTACTTTTGTATGTGTTGGATATTTAAAATTCCGCCATAGAGAATTTTCTGCCAAACTTTAGTTTTCCCTAGAATTTATTTTTTTTTTTTTAATAAAAGGTATTTTATGTTTTTTTGAGTACCATGGACATTTTTTCCTGGGAGATAACATTTAAAGCTTGAATGTCCCTTTGTTAATGGCTGTCACTCTTTACCTGGAATGCCTTTAAATTATCCCAGTGTAAACCCAAATATTTCCTCGGCACTTCAGGGGATTCTCCACTCCGGAGTATTTTTGGCTCAAAATCCCTTGAGCTCTTTCGTTTGTGTGAGGGTTTTAGAGGGCTGTCCCCAAAAAAAAGGTGACACGGAGATTTCCCCAACCCACCAGCTGCAAAAGGACCATCAGAGACGTTGCCTTTTTCCTGGAAAATGGAATTAAATGGGATAGTGTTGAAATCACAGCCCTGGTTCTCAGCCCAGGACTCCCTGGGGTTTAGATAATCCCAGGATAGAGTAAAAATTTTGTCCCCGGCTTTGGGAGGGAATGGTGCTCCTGGACTGACGTGTCCTGTCCAGCCTCTCAGCCAGGACCACAAGGAGCATTTGGGGTCCCAGTGGGATTCAAATAATGGAGCAGCTGTGGGAAAACACTGGGAAATGCTCTTGCTGACCTCTGCTTTGGAGGGAAAGGCTCCGAAAGGAAAACTCCCCCATGGAAATTTTATCCCACCCTCCTGGGAAGGGCCCTGGAGAACCCGGCCAGCGATGGAGCCTTTGGCTGGGGGGGAAGGGGCTGTTCCCTGCGGGTGGCACGGGAGGGAAAAAAGGCTCAAACAATTCAGCTGAGGAGGTTTTGGGACGAGTGGGGTGAGCAGGGAGCCAGTGAGGAGACAAAAAGGGGAAAAACCTCTGAGATGCCGTTGGGAAGTGGTGCTGGACCAGGCAGAGCACGGGGCCACGGCTGCAGGAACATCCTGCTCCCGCCTGGAACAAATCCCTCTGCTCACCGCAGGAACAAATCCTTCTCCTGCAGGAACATCCCTCTCCTGCCTGGAACAAATCCTCCTCCTGCCTGCAGGAACATCCCTCTGCTGCCTGCAGGACCAGTCTTCTCCTGCCTGGAGGAATATCCGTGTTAACTGCAGGAACATCCTGCCCCTGCCTGGGGAACATCCCTCTGCTGCCTGCAGGAGCACCCTGCTCCTCCCTGGAGGAACATCCTGCAGTGCAGAGGGCTCAGGGCAGGCAGTGCCAACTAATCCAGCAGGAGTTCCTCCATTCCTCACAGGAAAAAAGGCTGGAGGGGGACGAGGCACTGGTTGAGTTCCTGTGCCAGCAGAAATCATGGATGTGGGCAGAAATGACCTTGAACACCCGAACTGCAACGGAGCCTGGCAGGAATAGGAAGGGAACATCGCCCTAAATCCCAGCCCAACACCCAGAGCCGTATCCCGCCGTGTCCGTGCTCCTGCCTCCCTCCATCCCGACCAGCCCGGGGTCTGCCAGTCCCCTCCTGGCAGCACTGAGCCAGGCTGGTGCCTGCATCCCAGGAATTGCTCTGCAGCTCCCAGGCCTCTGACTTCCTGCAGGACAACCCACGGGGAGAGAACAGGAGCAGTGGGAAGGCACAGCCCGGCCTCTGCGGGATGGGATCTGCTCCCGAGCTTGACCTGGGGAGCTTTCCCGGAGGTCCCAGCTTTGTGACACGGATTCCATGTCCCTGGTGGGTGGCACAGGGGCAGTGGCCATGAGGAATTTTCAGTGTCCAGGTTAAAACGACCTCCCAGGCCACGAGGAATATAATCCTAATTTATAACCCAGCTGTGGGGATTATTAACGCTTTCCCCTCTCTGCTTGCATGGATCTGGTTTCTGTTCTTATTCCATCGTGTCCTGGTGGATCTGTTATTAAACTGAGCAAGGCCACTCTTCCAATTTAGGGGAAAAAAAAGTGGGTGTTTGGTTAAAATCCCTTTTTGGAGGGAAGATTGGACTGGTTTCACTGCAGAGCTGTTACCACCCGGATGGATTCCAGCACTCTGGGAAAGGAGAGGGAAGGAGAGAAATGTCTACCGCTAAAAAGTGGGAAGTGAGTGTTAAATCTCCTAATGGATGAAAATTTGGAAGATTAGAGGGGTGAGAATCCAGGAGATGCTGAAGAATATGGCTGCATTTCAGGAATCAGGCGCTGGTTGTGCACAAGCAATTACAGATTTACTGGCTGTGCTGATTTACACCAGGGCTGAGCAAGGAGCCAGAAAGTTTGGAAGTCATTTGGCAGAAAAAAGCAGGAATGGGAGGGGGTTTGCATCCTGTGAAGAGCTGGAATAAACATCCGTGTGCAAGGACAGCACGAAATAAACTCAGCAGAGGGGAGTCCAAGGGCTCTGACGAGAGATTGCACCCGAGACAAAGCGATTCCGGGAGCTCGGGGGGACTTTTCTCCTCGTGGGGTTCCTCTTTGCAGCGGAACCTTGTGAAAAACAATCCGGGTGAGGCACCAGGAGCTCCCTCGGGGCCGTCCCCTCACACACCCCGCGGGCACCGCCCTTGCTCGAGGGAAAGCTTCCCTCTGGAAAAGGCGAAAAACGCCCTCAGCCACAGACTGAAACAGCAAAACGCGAGGGGGTTAAATTGAATTAATCACCCCTTCCCCGGCTTCCTCTCCTGTGGAGGGTTAAATATCCCCGGATTTAAACAGGAAAACACGAGGATTTAACCATCCCTTCCCCGCTAATTCCTCTCCTTTGGAGACTTGAAAACTTGGATGGAAAAGCCTTTGCTGATTGGAGGGGAGTGGGAAAGGAGCGAGCAGGAAAGCAGTGAGAGAGGTTTGCACACGCTGGGAAAGGAATAATAATAATAATAAAAATAAATTAATAATAAAAAATTAATTATAATAAATTAATAATAGTAATAATAAAAAATAGCAAAATTCATCGTTGCTTCTGCCCAATCTAAAACCAATCCCCGGAAAGTTTGGGCTCAGGCGCACTCCTGGCCTGTGAACGAGCTGTCAAATTATCCTGGTGGGAAGCTGCACCGGGGTTTTGTCCTTAATTGCCCCGGGAAGGCCGAGCAGCTGCGGTACCTGGCTCCCCCCGAAAAAAGGCCCCATTAAGGATGGTTTGTTAAACAGTGACTGATAAGTTGTTATCTTTCAGCATCTCCGGCTAATTAGACACCGCGAGCCAAAGTTAATTTGGTGGAAAACATTTCTCGACTTAATGACATTTATGGGCAATTAGGCGTGCTGCAGCAAGAACACACATTTACATTCCAGCCTCTTTCCAGAGCCTAACAAGAACCCACCTCTCTCTCCACGGGAGATTTGGGGCTCCCTGAGGAATTCTGCCCGTGCAGACACCGCGGGTCCGCTTGTTTTTCCTGGAGACCGCTCTGTGAAACGAGGCACGGGCGGTAATGAGGCACAGCCAGAGGGAAAAGGAGGGCAAATAAAAGCTTTTACCCTGCTCAGGCTCCTGACGTGCCACGGCGAGGGCTGTGCTTCGCTCAACAGGAGCGGGACGTCAGCGATCCCTGAGGAACGGAATCCCAGAATCGCTGGGCTTGGAAAACCCTCTGAGATCACCGAGTCCAGCCTTTGACCAAACGTGGCCTCGTCAAGCCCCAGGTTCTGGAAGTGATGGTGCAAAATTTGACAGAGGATTTGGAAAAGCAGCACGCGACCCTGACCTGTTCCAAACTTACTGAAGAAGGTTTAATGGGATTTGTTTTCTTTGGAATTAGCGGGAAGGAAAATGAGTGTGGTCCTCGGAAATTATAGAAACGTTCAACCATCAGGGCTGGAGGAGCCTTCAGGATCATCCAAAAAAACCCCTAAACCCTGTCCCCAAGGGGCACATCCGGATGCCTCTGGACACTTGGAGCCGCAGTGACACTTCCCAAGTGTTCCAGGGACGCTTCCCAAGCCAGCCCTGACCCTCCTGGCCCTCAGGCAAGGCCGGGCAGGGTTTGGGAGGTGCTGCCCAGCTGGCACCTCCTGGCACGGGCAGGGGCCGCTTTTGCCCCCAGCCCTCAGCAGAGAACTCCAGCTGGGGCCGCCGCCTGCTGCTGATTTTCCCCAAAATTTGCAGACCCGTGGAAGCTGCAGGGAGGGCCCGAGCCGCGTTAAAGCTGAGATGGGCCAATGGCTCCAAAGGTCACGTGGACCGAAAAATCCCGGTGGTGACATCCCCGTGCCTCAGGAGCTCGGGCTAAGCTACAACTGAAGGCAGCTGGGCGTGCCAGGGTGTCCTGGGGTTTGCCCCGGACCCACCCCTGAGGGACCCGAGAGCCGGGGCACAGCTGCAGCGAGGGAGAAGCCAAATCCCTGCTGGAGCAAAGAGCATCTTCCCTGTGTGCAGGGCAGGGAACGGAGCTGGGAAGGGGCTGAGGGAGCTGGGAAAGGGGCTCAGCCTGGAGAAAAGGAGCGGAGAGGGCGGAGAGGGGCGGAAAGGGGCGGAAAGGAGCGGAGGGGAGCGGAGAGGGGCGGAAAGGAGCGGAAAGGAGCGGAGGGGAGCGGAGAGGGGCGGAAAGGAGCGGAGGGGAGCGCAGAGGTTGGGAACGGGCTCGTCCCGGCCGCCTGGGCCGGCAGTGGCGCTGCGGGGCCCGCAGGGGGCGCTGCGGGGCGGCCGCGCCTCCGCTCCCCCGGGGACAGCGGGACACGGAGAAACCTTCCCAAGGGACACAGAGAAATCCCGCCCAGCATCCCGGGACACGGCACAGCCCCGACAGGCTGGGAGAGCTGGGGGGCTCTCCTGGAGAGGAGAAGCTCCAGGGAGAGCTCAGAGCCCCTGCCAGGGCCTGAAGGGGCTCCAGGAGAGCTGCAGAGGGACTGGGGACAGGGCTGGAGGGCCAGGACACAGGGAATGGCTTCCCAGGGCCAGAGGGCAGGGCTGGATGGGATCTTAGGCAGGAATTGTTCCCTGGCAGGGTGGGCAGGGGCTGGGCTGGAATTTCCAGAGCAGCTGGGGCTGCCCCTGGATCCCTGGCAGTGCCCAAGGCCAGGCTGGACACTGGGGCTGGAGCAGCCTGGCACAGTGGGAGGTGTCCCTGCCATGGCAGGGGTGGCACTGGGTGGGCTGTGAGGTCCTTCCCAAACCAAACCTTCTGTGATTCCATGGCTTTAGGAGCCAAAGAGAGTGAGCACAACAATTTATAGCTTGAGAACAAAACCCAGGACTTGTTGCTGAATTCTCTCTTTCCCAGGCACTGCTCAGGGAGGATAAAAAGGGGACCAAGCCCTTTAGAGGTTTCCAGGGACGTTTTAACACCTTGAGTGGAAGTGACAGAACTGTTCTGCAGGAAAAGCATGGCCAGGGATGGGTGGAGTGTCCAGGGATGGGTGAAATGTCCAGGGATGGGTGAAGTGTCCAGAAATGGGTGAAATGTCCAGGGATGGGTGAAGTGTCCAGTACCCGATGGATGTTCCCAAACAGACACCAAATCCTGGCTGTGGTGTGATCCTGGGTGAGGACTGGATCCTGCTCTCTTCGTTTTTAGTAGGTAGGGTTTTGTTTTCCATCTGCAAAACGTTGGAACAAGGGCTGCCACAGGCACTGGGAGGGTGAATCCCGGTGGGTTTGGACAGCGCCCGCAGCCCCCTGCGATGGGGACTGGAGAACTCCATGGCTGTGGTATTTCACTTCCTGTGAGTTTGGCTCCTGTTTTCCAGCCCGGGGTCCCTGCTGAGGGACCCGAATTCCAGGATGGGAGCTGCATCCTCAGCTTTGTGCCAGGAAGGTGCTGCAGGGAATCTCCAGCCCCCCGCAGCAGCAGATGCTGGGAAAGCAAACCGGACAAAGGGAAGGTAGGGTTCCTTCCCAGGGGTGGTTCTGCTTTGTCCCTGGCAGTGAAAAAGTTAAAACTCATAGGGTTATTCATGAATTCCGCTTTTTAAAAACATGTCCCATTAAAATGCAGATTTAGGCTTCCATTTGCAAAGAACATCGTTATTTCCAATTCTGTATGGGAATCCTTTTTGTATTTGTATCTTTTGGGGAGAAAGTCCAGCTGCCTCTTGTGAGATTGCACATATCTCTTCAGATGTCAACAAATCATTGAAAAGTGTCAGAAAGGGGGAAATGAAAGATAATTATTCAAACCATGGAGAGCTGCTTTGAAAGTGAATAGGATCTGTCAGATAGGCTTTGAGAACAGCAGTTGGCTGCTTGCATTGGATATATTAAATGGACATATCCAGAGGCAAGGATGCTGTTTGAGATTCAGATCAGTTGAAGCTGGAGGATTTTTTGGGTGGAAGAAGCTGAAACCACCAGGAATTACTGAGGAGAAATCAGATTTTTTGGGTGGAAGGAGCTGAAAGCACCAGGAATTACTGAGGGGAAATCAGCTGGGAAGTTGTTTTATAGAGTCAGGGTGAGATGTTAAAGCGAAGAGAAAGGTCTGCAAATAAAGCCAAGGAAAATGGAGCTTTAATATTTGTCAGCTCTGGTTTGGGATAAAGGACAAGGAGGATTTAGCTAAACTGGACATAAATGGGGCGGTGTAAATTCCTCAAAGTCCCACCCCAGCATCACCCCAAACCCTGTCCCCAAGGGCCACATCCAGACTCCTCTGGGACACTCCCAGGAACAGGGACAGGAGCAGAGGGAACAGCCTCAGGCTGGGCCAGGGCAGGCTCAGGCTGGGCCCCAGGAGCAATTTCCCCATGGAAAGGGTGCTCAGGCCTTGGCAGGGGCTGCCCAGGGAGCTTTGGAGTGCCCGTGCCTGGAGGTGTCCCCTGGAGGTGGCACTGAGTGCTCTGGGCTGGGGACAAGGTGGGCACGGGGCACAGCTGGCACTGCCGGGGCTGGGAGGGCTTTTCCAGCCTCAGGGATTCGGGGATTGTGTTAAAGACACTTCAAGGGGTGCCAGCAGGAAGCTGGAGCCAACATCTCACCAGTTTATTTTTCAAGGTGATTTTTCCCCCCCCTCTCCTTTTCCTTAGTCTGTCTTCCTTGTGCTTTTCCTGGCTGATCCAGCTCGTGTTTGGGTGTATGGAAATGGCAGGAAAACCTCCAGCAGCTTCCCAGTTTTGCTGCTCTCTAACATGGGATGGGGCCAGGCTGGACACTGGGGCTGGGAGCACCTGGCACAGTGGGAGGTGTCCCTGCCATGGCAGGGGTGGAATGGGATGGGGTTTAAGGTCCCTCCCAACCCAAAACAGTCTGGAATTCTGGGATTCTAAGACTGTGTCAAGCCCTACCTGCTCCAGATCTCCTAAAGGAAAATCCAAAGGAAGTTTTTTGAGTAGCTCTGCTTGCTGCAAGCTTTGCCCAAAAATCACAAAACGAGATCTCATTAAAAAGTTCTCTTTAGCTTTTTAAATTCAATTAAATATTTATTTTACAATGACCCACAAGAGCAAGCTAAAAGTCTGTTCCTCCATTCTGCTCCTGACCAGAATATCCCCTCCAGAAAGCCCCCTGGATCAAAGGATAGATTTGCAACACCAAACACAAACCCAGTCTCTCAAATCCTTTTCGAAGGAAGGGGCACGACCCAGCGTGATCCACGATCCAGCAGGTTTGCCCGCAGCTGGATCCCTGTCCCTGCCCTCTCCAGGTGCCTGCAGTGGCTCCACCAACCTCCCCATGGGTGCCTTCCCAATGGAAGCAGTGACAATCATGGAGAGCAAGGATTCCTCCAAGGGACTCCTGTCCCCCAGCTCCCCCCACCTCCCTGGGTGTGCCGTGAGTGGCCTCTTCCCTGGTGATTCCTTCAGTTTCAGGTTTTACATTTTTCAGATGCTGTGCTGTTTCAGTGGGTGGTTCTGGGTTTCACATTAAGTGTTGCTGAGCTCTCTGCACAGAGCAGGGGGACAAAACAATTCCTTCTCTAGCTCGGGACCAGGGACAACTTTCAGCTGTTCTTTTCCCAAGAACAAAACCAGCGGTGAAGGGAGAAGGAAAACCAAGGAGGATGGAGCTTCCTGCCCTGGAGCTGGAATTGGACAATGAACTCCAATGTGCTCCTGGACAGAACTTATCAAAGTGTGGGGCCTCGTGGCCGGGCTCCATTCTGGGCCCATTTTGGGCTCACCTTGGGCGTGGCCCGGCCGGGCTCTTGTGCTGCCCAGGTGTGTCCATGGAGGCCTTTCCATAAATCCCCACTTGATCCTTCTGCTCTGGCTGCTCTCTGGCCCAGGCCAGCCCCCAGAAGGGATCACTGGGACTGTCCCAGGCCAGGCTGGACACTGGGGCTGGAGCAGCCTGGGACAGTGGGAGGTGTCCCTGCCGTGGCAGGGGTGGGGTGGGATGAGATTTTAGGTCCCTTCCCACCCAAACCATTCCCTGATTCTCTCCATGGTGTCCCAGCTGTGAGGTGCTGGGACACACCTGAAGGCAGAGCAGCTGAATCCTGTGACCCTGAACTGCTGGAGCTGCGACAGGGAGAGAATCAGCTCCGTGCCAAGTGCCCTTTATTTCTCAGGAATGGCAAATCCCCCCTGGCCGGCTTTGTCTGTGAGCAGATGTTGTGTGAGGGTGACGGGAATTCTGCAGCTCTGGGGGAACGCCCAGGGCTCCACTCAGCTCCTGCTGCAGCTCAGGGGGATTAAAATGAGACAGAAACAGAAAGGCAAGAGCTGAAATGAAAGAAGTTTGAAGAAATAAACAACAACAAAATTTTGTCTTTGGGGAGCTCTGTCCTTCCTCCAGGGAGTTTTCCAAGGAGATAATCTTTGAGATGCTGGCACAGGGTATTTAAATCCCTGTTTCGAGACAGGAAAAGGAAGAAGAAAGTAAAGAGCAAAAGGAAAAGGTGCCTTTTTTCTGTCAAAAAGCAATCTACATCTTACTTTGAGGGGGGAAAAAACCAACTTGCTCTATTTCATTGATAATTATTCCTCCAGCAAATGGAGTTTTACATTTAAATGGATTCTTCTGCTGAGAAGCCAACACTTGGCCTTGGAAAGTCTTCTTCCAGTGTGATGGTGTTCACATTTCCATCTATAAGGTACCTGAGTTTGGGATTGAGTATGCAGCATTTTACATTATTCCAATTGATTTTAAACTCCCAGTTTATTGGCCCGTTTCACGAGGTCTTTCTACAATTCTTCACATGTAGTTCTCATTTTTACTCCTCTTAAGTCCATATCATCAGCAAACTTTGTTGCCTTGCTATGCATTCCCCTTTCCAAATAATTTGTGGATGTGTTGAATGCCTTTCTGGACTAGAACTGAGGCATATAAGTACTGTTCCAGAAGCATGGACCAAAGTACAATACTTTTGCTATATAATTGGATGATGGGACCAAGGGTGTGAAGAGATTTTATTATTTTATTGACAATTATTCCTCCAGCAAATGGAGTTTTACATTTAAATGGATTCTTCTGCTGAGAAGCCAACACTTGGCCTTGGAAAGTCTTATTCCAGGTACTTTATATATTTCCATCTATAACGTACCTGATTTTGGGATTATTTTTAGTGGGATCTGTGTCCTTGCCAGTAGAGACCAATGACCCAAGCCCAGGAAAGCATCAGCGAGAGCTCCCTGCTGGTCCCAGGGCAGTGTCGCTGTCACCAGGCCCAGGATGAGCTCCTGCAGTGCTTTCCAGGGATTCAAGGGAGTTTGTGGGCTTTTTGGTGCCAGCTGGGTGTGGTTGAGGCCTGGCACTGCAGACCTGGGAGGGTAACACGAGGACCAGGCCAAAAATGAAGATTCCATGATCTGAGTAGGGGAAGTTTGTTCCTTTGTGTGCGAGGTTTGTAATTCCACAGCGGATCAAGAGCCTCTGCCACTGAAAAAACTCCATGTTGGGGGCTGATTCATTTACCTTTTCTTTTTCTCTTCTGGGCCTGCAAAGTGTATTTTCGTATGGAAAGGTGGAGTCTGGGGTTCAGGTGTTTGCTCATGAAAAGGCACTTTGTGACTGAGGGGAGAAAAGGTGGGCAAAGGGAATTTCTGCTAAAGGAAAAGGGGAGTTTTGAATTGGTCTGAATTCAGCTCCAAAGAGCCAAGATAAAGCTGGGCAGGATGGTTTGCTGATTTTGGTCTCATTTCACTCTCAGGACGGTTTTGATGCTCTGGTGGGAGGGAGGAGCAGGGGCTGCTCCAGGGAGGTGGAAAAAAGGAACCTTTCCATGCCCAGCACAAGGTTTGCTTTCCATCCCGGGAATCCCAGATTTACCCGAGTTACTGCAACAAAATAATTCACTGGCAAACCTAAATCATTCCCTGCTTTTATCCTCTCTGATCCCTCTTGCTCTCGGTGCCTGTGAACCCGGGGTGCGATCCTGCCCCGGGCCGAGGGGATGCGGGGGCACCCGGAGCTCCGGGAGTCCATTCCAGCCAGGAAGGGGTCGTGCAGGGCATCCCACAGCGCCGGCGATCCCCACAGCCGGGCAGCACCGCCCCGGCAAGGAGCAGCCCTCCCGCGGCATCCCCCGGCCCTTCCAGGAGCATCTCTGCCGGGGATCCATCGCCTCCTCTGGGCTTCGCTCCCGCCGCGCCTCCGGCGCCGTTCCCGGCTCCTGGTGGAAAGCAGAAATGTGCCTTATTTTAAGAGAAAATGATGCTTCGTTTGAAAATCTCCTCCAAAGAGATTATCAACACTACAATAGTGAACCTACTCCACTTTCTGTCGGTGTTACAACTGAGATTTTATAATTCAATGTCATTAAATTATAAAATCCTCTGCATCCCCCAGCTTCTCTCACGGAGCCAGGCTGTGCCTGGGGAGCAGGCAGTGTTTTGGATTCTGGGGGCTGGCCTGGGCCAGAGAGCAGCCAGAGCGGAAGGATCAAGTGGGGATTTATGGAAAGGCCTCCATGGACACACCTGGGCAGCACAAGAGCCCGGCCGGGCCACGCCCAAGGTGAGCCCAAAATGGGCCCAGAATGNAAGGCATCATTGAGAATTTTATGAATTCAAGACGGGACTTCTGAGTGGCTTTAGATGGTGGGATTTATTTTTTCTTATCTTCTGCACAGACAGGAAGGATGCGTTCAGCTCACATCTTCACCTCGTGGTTCAGAAGGTCACAAGACTCTGAACGGTTACAAGACCTTGAACAGTCACCTCTGACAGGCAAACAGCACAGGATCTGAAAAATATAAAAGCCAAAACTGAAGGCATCAGTTACCGGAGTCACAGCAGCCCCTGGCAGCCACCACCCACTCCGGGCTGCAATCCTCGGTAGTTTCAGCCCGAGGGGACTTTTCCCAGCGGAGCAGCCGAGGCTGTGCCCCGTGCCAGGCAGAGCAGCCCCCGGGGTGAGCTGGGCTGGAATTCGGGCCCTTCTGGGCTCCTCTGCTCACCAGCACCGCCGAGGAACGACAGAGCTCCAGCGTCAATGGGCAAAAAGCTCCTTTTCCCATTCAGGTAGAGCCGTGCTGAGGGCGCCTTGTCCCAGCCCAGCCGGGGGTTGTGGCACTCCCGGCTTTTCCGACTGGCACGGAGCAGAAAGAGGCGCTTGTTTGTGCCGCGCTGCCGGGGGGCCGCTGCAGGTGCTGCCCCATCAGTAAAATGTTGTTGGAAGGGAAACTTGCAGGTGCTGGACAACGCTTCCTGGGCCCGGAGCGAGCTCCCGAGGCTGCCAAGGCCAGACAGAACGGCTCTGTTGCCTTAAGAGTGCATAAAAAAAGATGTTTCAATGCTGTCGTCGGATCTGGGTGCTTTGCCACGGAGGACAAAAAGTCTCCTGTAAAATTGGATTTAAATAGTCCTATCTCACTTGTGCTCTGGGGGAGCAGATTCCATTGTGCCGGTGTCCCCTCTGCAGTATGATATCATAGCTTCAGAGGAAGCCTTTATTCCGAGGTCACATCAGTTTGTCCTGGGGATGCAATCATTTTTTGTGCCACGGACAATGTTTTACTGTGGAGATATGGGCCAGATGGCTCAGCCACTTGCAGTCCAGAGTGAAACAGGCTCTTTATTGTGGCTGAATAAACAGAACCTATTGTCCCCCGCTCGTGAAACTCTTGTGGCCGCGGCCGGGCGAAGATGAAGTATGAAATTTTCACGGCTGAGGGAAGAATATGTAAAACAACAAGCAAAAGCGGGCGTGGGCTTCCAAAACATTTCCTCACTGTCCCTTCTGTTTTCCCCCTTGGTAGAGATGAGGCATTGCCATGCCCTGCCATTGTCTGGGGCTGTCGCAGCGCTCGCTCCTGCTCTGCGCCTCCCACCCCCTGCCCCAGCTCACCCCAGGATGCTCTGCTGCAGGGCCTGGCCAGGTGTGTGCCTGCACAGGTAGAGCTTTGCCAAGTCCGTGTCTCATGATTTATTGTTTTACAGCCCTGAGAGCTCCCCCTTGGCCGGGGCTCTCCCGTGGGCTGGCAGCACACGCAGCGATGGTGAGGGAGTAGGGAAAAACAGATTTTCCTCCGCACCAAAGAA
>WAAG01002443.1:13524-29740 GCA_013390105.1 Tichodroma muraria | reverse complement strand
GGAGGAGGAGGAGGAGGAGGAGGAGGAGGAGTGGGAGGAAGCACTGCTGAGAAACCCCCAGCCTGAAGAGCCCCAGCTGTGCCTCCTTCCTCCTCCCAAAGGAGGGCACTGATTTCTCCCTGCTGCTCCCTCGGTGCCCTGTGTGTGAAGATTCAGGCCGAGCCCATTAAGAACTCAGCTGAGAGCTGGGCATTCCTGGGAATGTCCTGTCCTGTCCTTCAGGGTCCAGCGTAACAGAGTGGCTATTTAGTGTGTTAATACTTTAAAACTCGTTCCTCCCTGAAAACAACTGAATCCCTAATCCCAAGTTTCCCAACAGACAGGATGAGAGCTGCTAGAAGAAATCATTTACACAGATAGCTTGTACAGGCTCCTTTGAACACTGTGCTCTAAATCTTTTGAGTCTCATGAGTATTCATAGTGGTTTTCAAGTAATTAAAAAGCGATTTCTTAATGAAGGCTAAAATATCCCTTTTAAACTTCTAAGTGATGTTATTTTTCTTGATCACCTCTATACATCCCATATTCCCGTGCCCTTCTCTCTGCTGCATATTCATGTCCCTGGGATAATTTCAAGGCATGCTTGACAGTGATAAATAAAACTCATCCGTCATAGAGCAGGACCTCTGGGGGAAATGAACTGTCCCCAGTCCCAGCACCGTTCCTCTCTGCAGGATTGTGAACCTGATCCAGAGCTGCTTGGACCCCTGGCAATATTTAAGGAGCTGGCAGAACATTTATTCCTGGTTAAAAAGGAAGAAAACTCCTTTTTAGGAGGAACGCAGGTTCTTCCTGGCAGTTCCGGGCGCTGGGACAGGACCGGACCTTGCTGGCAAACGCTGGGATTTGTCCCAGGTGTGCCCTCGGTGCTGCTCCAGGAGAGGAGGGGTGGAGGATCAGGGCTGTGCTCTGGCTCACCTGGGAAAGGTGGGAAGTTTATTTGCTTGTGGGATGTAAATACAGTATTTCTGAGTGCCTTCTCAGCGGTGTGAAGCCATTCCAGCTCGGGACGCTGTGGCTGGCAGAGCCTCCAGAGACCCCTGCGCTCATCCCAGGGGCGCTGCAGCTCCTCAGAAATGGAAATACCTGCCTGTTTACCAGCAGCCCCTCCCTGTCCCAGGTGTGACGCTGCTCCCAGCGCCCCCAGGAGCTCTCTGACGTGGCAAAGCAGCACCGCGGCTGGAATTCAGGGGAGGAAGCAAAGGAGAAGGAAACTGCACCAGGAGCAGCCCAGGGGGGCCGGGAAGGGCACCACGGCTGGTCCCAGCTCCGGCTCTGCCCCACAGTGCCCCTGGAGCAGGGGAGGATTGGGAGGGAGCTCTGTCCCAGCCCTGCCTGGCTGCCAAGGGTGGCTGTTTGCAGGCAGGGTTTGAGGGGGAGGGAGGCACCGCTTTGGGGGGGACAGGGTTTGAGGGGGCCTCTGTTCCCCCCCAGCTGCCCCAGCAACCACCTGCACCAGCAGCAGGGGGCTTCGAATCTCGCCCGCGGCTCGGTTCTGGGATGCAGCTCGCTTGGACCCTGGCCACCCTCCCCTCCCAGCCTGGAGGGGCCGAAGGAAAGCGAGAGTTCTCTGCGTCGGGAGCTGCGGTGGAGCCACACCTTGAGGCAGGAGGGGAAGGCAGGGCGGGATTTCTCTCAGCTGCCCCGGGGCTCCCGTGTGCCCTCGGGCACGCTAGGACAGGTGCAGGGGAGGGAGGCTGCGTTGGCACCTCCTGTGGGGGCCAAATGGGTCAGCACAGCCGGGAGGGAGGTGTGAGGGGACAGAACCCTCAGGTGTGAGGGGACAGAACCCTCAGGTGTGAGGGGACAGAACCCTCAGGTGTGGGGGACAAAGCTGAGCAGGAAGGAAGCCCCAAGAACAAAACCCCCGCGGCGAGTGCCCAGCGAGCCCCGGGGGGATCCGGAGGGGCCGGAGCAGCCCCGGGGGGATCCGGAGGGGCCGGAGCAGCCCCGGGGGGATCCGGAGGGACCGGAGCAGCCCGGGGGGATCCGGAGCGCTCAGCACAGCCGGGCCGAGCCCTGCAGCACGGGGCAGATAGCGGCACCGGCCGGCAAATCGCGGCCGTGGCTGCCCGGGAATTGGCAGCGGGTGAAGAATGGCCAGCCTGACCTTTCCTCCCGGGCCACCAAGGCTGCGCTGCCGCTCGCCGCTCGGCCCGGCCGCGCTGTCGCCGTGGCGGGGACATTCCCTCGCAGTTGCCCAGAGACGCGGAGCCCCGGGCACTCGAGATGTTTTATGGATGTTTTATGCGCCGCTTATGGTGTTTTCGGGGCCGCAGGCGCAGGCACGGGGGGTTAAGCCCTTGTCCCCTATTCTGTCCCTACTTAGCGGATCCCTCTTCAACGCTCTCAGGCGGAGGGGGAATGCTGGCGTTGAGTGACCTGTCACGGCGGCACTCCAGCCTTTTGTCCCGGGAAATTGGCCACGAGAGGGTTTGGGCCGCGTCCTCAGAGCTACCAGCCTGCCAAGGTTAAGGGAGCAAGGAGGGGAAGCTCCTTCTCCGGCGGCGGGGCCGGCATGTGTCACCTCCTCTAAAGGCGAGGTTCCCATCGCGGCCGCCCCAAGGCTGGCAGCGAGGGGACCCCGCCACCCCCACCGCGTGCGGCCGCTCCCGGAAACTCGCGGGCGTTTTCCAAACCTCCACCCCGAGCGTCACCACCTGGATGCTTCAGCGACTGCCGAAGAAAAGGAAAAGTCGGCGTTCCCGTGCCGGACAGAGCTGTAGGCTCTGGGCCTCCCTTACTGAGATGTCCCTCGGCAGATTTTAGCTGGAAGGTTGATGGGAGCAGGAGCAGGGATTTCTGGTCCTCCCCTCCTAGAGGGCTTATTTTAAGGCTCTGGTGCCTTTCCTGCTGTTCCCAGGAGGAATATCAAATTTTACAGCCCCTGTAAAGTCCTCCTGAACCGTGGCATCTCGAGGAGTCAGAGGGGAGGTTTGGTCAGCTCCGGCTCAGGGGCTGGCGCGGGTTTGATCCGGGGGCTCTGTGGGTGGGAGCACTCAGGAGAAGGGCTCTGGGTGCTCTGAGACAAGGGAAGCAGCCGAGGGCCCAGAGCACGGCTCGGGCAGGTCCTCAAGGGAGCAGAGCTCGTGGGGCTGGGGAGGAGGAGACCCCAGAGGAGCCACCCTGGGGGCTGATCGTGGCCGTGGTGTCGGGTCCTTGCCCGTCTCGGTTCTGCTGTGAACCGATGGGGGGGAGCTTCTCCTCTGCTTTCTTTGCCCCCAGAATCCCCGAATCCCTGAGGCTGGGAAAGCCCTCCCAGCCCTCGGAGTGCCAGCAGTGCCCCATGCCCACCTTTGGATGGGCACTCCAAACCTCCCTGGGCAGCCTGTTGTTCTCTTGGTTTTCAATTCCACAGGTATTTGCAGCCTAAAATCCGTAATGCATCCCCACAGATGTTAACTCCCAACCGATGTGAACTTAAAATCACTGAATCCCAGAATGTGTTGGGTTGAGAGGGACCCTAAAGGTCATTTTGTTCCATGGGCAGGGACCACTCAGTGCCACCTCCAGCCCTTCCTTGGGCACCTCCAGGGATAGGCACTCCAAACCTCCCTGGCAGCCCCTGCCAAGGCCTGAGCACTCTTTCCATGGGGAAATCCTCCCTGAGAAGAAATCTGTCCAATTTCCATCCTCGGGGAAGGCAGCCCAAAGGACAGGGCAGTGAGTGAGCAGAGCACCTCAGATTTTCGGGATGGAGCTGAAATCCAGTGCTGTGAGGCCACCTTGGATTCCTTTGGCAGAAGGAACAACCTTCCTGAGGGGGCCTTTTAAATTTCCAAGTGTGTTCCTAAAGATTCCTCCAGGTGAGGTGGGTTGGAGCCTGCACGAGGGCTGGGCCCAGCTGCTGCTCCTCTCCCTGGGAGCTGCCTCGGGCTGACTCCGGGCGCTGCATTTTCGGATTGGGAGTTGTATGGTTGGCCTCGGTTGGCTCTGTGGCTCCTGAGCCTTTTCCTCCAAATTCTTTCTGCTGAAGGTGCTGTCGGGACTCTGCCAGTGCCACCCAGCTCCCATTCCAGTCTTTTATTCCCATGTTCCGCACGTGCCGGGCGCTGCTCCAACCCCGCTGCTGTGCCAGCCCTTGGGGAGTCCTGTGTGTGCAGGGAGGCTCCTCCCCAGGTTCCAAGGCTGAGTGGGCTTTCCACATGGGATCACGGAATGGTTGGGTTGGGAGGGACCTCACAGCCCATCCAGAGCCACCCCTGCCATGGCAGGGACCCCTCCCACTGTGCCAGGCTGCTCCAGCCCCAGTGTCCAGCCTGGCCTTGGGCACTGCCAGGGATCCAGGGGCAGCCCCAGCTGCTCTGGCAATTCCAGCCCAGCCCCTGCCCACCCTCACAGGGAACAATTCCTGCCCAGGATCCCACCCAGCCCTGCCCTCTGGCCCTGGGAAGCCATTCCCTGGCTCCTGGCCCTGCAGCCCTTGGGAATTGTCTCTCTCCAGCTTTCCTGCAGCTCCTCCAGGCCCTGCAAGGCCACCCTGAGGTCACCCCAGAGCTTCTCCTCTGCAGGTGAACAATGCCAGCTGTGCCAGCCTTTCCTCCCAGCAGAGCTGCTCCAGCCTCTGCTCCTCCTGGAGCCTCCTCTGGGCTCTCCCCAGCACAATCTGTGGAATATGTGGGAACAGGAATGTGCTGCCCTGTGCTCCCCAGCCCAGCCAAACTGGGACTGCCACCCCAGGGACACCAGGTCCAGCAGGACTTGCTGCTCTTGGAAAGCTCCATGGTGGCACCCACAGGTGAGGCAGGCCCAGCAAAACTGGACCAAAAGGAGCAAAACTGGACCAAAAGTAGCAAAGCAGGCCAGGCACCAGCCCTAGTCCTCTTCCAGTGATCCATTCCCAGGGAATTGGGGAACTGGGGGATGGGGACTGGTGGCCCCACCCGGACATGGCCGGACAGTGACCCTGGGAGCCCTGGGGGAGAGGACAGGGACACTCAGGGGGCTGGGACACTTCCCTGGGCAGGGCAGCCCAGCCCAGCAGCTCTCTGGGATCCCAGCCTGGCTCTTCTCCCTGACCCTTTGCCGTGGGCTTGGGGTGTTTGGGTTATTTTTTTTGTTTGTGGGGGTTTTTTTTTTTCTGTGGGGTTTTTTTTTTTTTTGGGGGATTTTTTTTTTTTGGTGGAATTTTTTTAATTTTTTTTTTTTTTACCTTGAAAGAATTAAAAAGTACGGCTTCCATGAATAAATATAACTCTTAGCTCCGTCTTATTAACCAACAGCAATTTCGGGGCTAAATACAGTGAGTGTTCACAAAAAGCCAAGAATAGAAAATTGTTTAAGTGGCCAAAGAAAGTTTCTCCCATTGTGCTGCGAGCCAAGCTATGCCAGCTATATGTAAATGTATGCAGTGGGCTCTGTGCATGTGTCCACTTTGAAGTTGCCATCTGAATTTAATTCTGCCTTTGTGATTAAATCAGGCCATTACGTTTAATCTCACTTAATAGTAAGAAACGCTCTTTGTTGTTTTCTATAGGCAACATATTCTGCCCCTAACATATACAGCTTGGCATTCACACTTCCCTATTAATCCCCGATGGCTGATAATTGCCTCAGCTCCAAGTTCTCTGTCCAATTCACAAGGGAACTGATTGCAGCCATTCTTCCCCTATACATTAATGCCCTGTTTTGGTCCCACTCCTTTGGCTCAGTGAACCCTATCAAGCTGGCCACATTTTCTGGCCATGTGGGCGTATTGTAAGATGTTAAATTAAATTCGGGGCTGACCCCCTAAACACCAGAATCCATTAGAGCTGCGAGGTAGCTGATTGACAAGTGGGGCTACTTTGCCACTCAAAAAAAAAAACCAAAAAAAACCCAACTCTGACATAAAAAAAAAAACAACCCCAACAAATCCAAACCAGGCTAAATAAGGCTGAATATTTTGTTTCAAGGTCTTCTGCCTGCTGTCTCTCTCCTTCCAATTTCATTACTGCCCTTGTAATTATTGCCATGGTATTGTTTCATTGATCCTACATGTGTCAGGCAGGGAATTTCTTTGGAAAAAGACCAAGGATCTGGGAGATGTCTTTAGTTTGCTTCAGTCTGGGAGCCCACGCAGATTTTTTTTCCCAAGTGTAATCAATCGAGAGAGCTGCATTTTGGGGGGTTCCTTTATATCCTTATTCCTTTGCCCTTCCCAAAGAGGGGCCTAATTCCCAGTTACTGAATTATTCCCAAGGGGCCTCAGGCTGTGGGTTTTTTTATTTTCCCAGATATGATAGAAAACCCAACTCAGGGCAAATTCCTGCAGGGAGAGGATTGGAAGGGACACTCGGACTCTGCAGGGACAAACACCAACAGTTTGGGTCCCTTTCCTTTACCAAAATCCTGCATTTAAACAGACCTAGAGGTTTTTAATCACAGAAAAAAAAAAAATAAACTGATATCCCAAAAAGCACAAATTAACAGGGGCTTGTCATCCGTGTTGCAACAACTTCCATGGCTCCAGAGCAGGGAGGGACTACAACTCCATGGGATTGCACAGGTGACAGAATCCCCGAGTCCCTGAGGCTGGGAAAGCCCTCCCAGCCCTCGGAGTGCCAGCAGTGCCCCATGCCCACCTTTGGATGGGCACTCCAAACCTCCCTGGGCAGCCTGTTGTTCTCTTGGTTTTCAATTCCACAGGTATTTGCAGCCTAAAATCCGTAATGCATCCCCACAGATGTTAACTCCCAACCGATGTGAACTTAAAATCACTGAATCCCAGAATGTGTTGGGTTGAGAGGGACCCTAAAGGTCATTTTGTTCCATGGGCAGGGACCCCTTCCACAACCCCAAGTTTTTCCAAGCCCTGTCCAGCCTGGCCTGGAATGGATTAAGGGAAAATGCTGCCAAGGAATGTGAGGCCCTGGCCCAGGGTGCCCAGAGCAGCTGGGGCTGCCCCTGGATCCCTGGCAGTGCCCAAGGCCAGGCTGGACACTGGGGCTGGAGCAGCCTGGCACAGTGGGAGGTGTCCCTGCCATGGCAGGGGTGGCTCTGGGTGGGCTGTGAGGTCCTTCCCAATCCAAACCATTCTGGGATTCTCTAATTCCGTGAAACAGCTTCTCTGAACTTCCTGTGCTCAGCCCAGAGTCCTGCAAGTGTTCATGGATGCTTTGCCTGGGCCAGCACAAGGGGCAGGTTCATGTGGGGAATGTCCCACCTGGAGGAGTTTTCTGCAGACTTTGTCCCCAGCAGCTGAGCAGGGGTGATATTTTGGGATTTGTTCACGTAGTGCTGACAGCAAAGAGAAGGATTTTAACACTTGAGTCACTTGAAAAACGCCCTCTGCGCCCAGAGAAGCAGAACTCAGCTGCTATTGCACAATTCCATCAGTCTTTGGGCACTCTAACATGAAAAATCTGATTGGAAATCCTTTTATAACCAGTTCTTTATGGAAGTGCTATTAAAAAATTCCAATAAATGCCAGCTCGATACAAGGGGGGTTTAAGTCCAAAATTCCTGAGGAGTAGAAGATCTGAGCCTCATCCTTGGATTTCTTTCCTTCCTTTCTCCTCCCTCACAGCCCTTCAGTTCAGAACCAAACCCTTCCTTTGCTCCGGGTACCTTTCCCCTCCCATTTTGTTGTCTGTTCAGGAAGCTCCAGGTGTGGATTGATCAGAGCAGGACCTCTGGGATTTATCAGCCAGCCCTGGAGAGGACAAAGCCACCGTGACCCAGCCATTTCTGCCAGCACCAAGAACGGACAGAAGAGGCTCTTTCTTTTGGTTAGTTTGTTTGTTTGTTTGTTTGTTGTTTTTTTAAATGTAGGTGCTGCTCCCAAAGCTGTGATTCCCAACATTCGCCTCCAAACCAGTGTCCCTAAAGCACTGCGTAGATTTATTTTTTTTTTTTTAATTTTTAGCCTGTTTCAGCCTTCTTGTGAGGAGTTCTGTGGCTCCTGTGAGGCACTTTAATTAATTAATTAACGCCGCTCCTGGCCTCACACTGGCTTGGACAAAAGTCACTTTATTTTAGAAGTTGCCCCTGTCCTGCTGCACTCTCTGATCTTGGGGCTGGAGACTCCGTGAGAGCAAAAGGATTTTGTCCTGGTGGTTTCCAAGAGCCACTCTAAGGAAAACTGGTAGGGAATGAGATTAATGCTTTAATTAAAGGAGCAGGAAAGAAATCTGCTGGGTTTGTCTGAGCAGCGATTTGTGTTGCAACAAAACCTTCAGAGCTCCCCGAGCCCCCCCAGAAGCTGAATGGTGTTTAATACATCAATAATCTGATTAAGTTATCCACCCATCCAGATAATGATCTGACTTTGTGGGGATTTCCTCGGGACTGTGCCACAGCCATAAACTTGTTTCCATTGCTTTGGGTCAGACAAGGCACCGGAGCGAGCCTTGGGAAGTCTGGCTGAGGTTTGGAGCTGTTTTTTCACCTTTCATTAGAGCTCAGGTTTGGTGTCAGCAGGGCGGGTGCTGCTGGCCGGGGAAACGCACACGGAGAGCAGAGGTTTGCTTTGAAAACAACCACAAAAAGTGGCTCCAAAGCTGCACACCAATGAAGTGTGACAAAATGGGAACTAGCAGAGTCACAAATAAATTAAAAATTAATCACGTTTATCCTTCCTTGTATTTAAAGACCAGTTTAAGTTTTGAACTGCTCCCAGGCTGCCCAGCAGCTGCTTTGGGTTTTTTCTTGGCTGTAACAGGGGGCTGGTGGCATTCCCAGAGCGAGATCCCAGAAATTCTGGGTGTCTCCTTGAAGTCCTTTTGGTGAAAAACCAGAAAGAAAACCGGGCCAGCTTTAAAAGGCCTTGGAAATCCCTGCAGACAGAACATGCCACAATTTCATCTCCTTGCCGTTGTTGTTAACCAAAGTTTGCAGTGTTCTCCTGGTGAAACCCCCTGTGAATTCTGCTGCTCGAGTGGGGACTGTGACAGCAGCTCCTGGGAGATGTCTTTAGTTTGCTTCAGTCTGGGAGCCCACGCAGATTTTTTTTCCCTAGTGAGGTTCCAATCAAAAAAATTGATTTTCCAATCAATCGAGAGAGCTGCGTTTTGGGGGTTCCTTTATTTCCTTATTCCTTTTTCCTTCCCAAAGAGGGGCCTAATTCCCAGTTACTGAATTGTTCCCAAGGGCCCTCAGACTGTGTTTTTTTTGCTTTTCCCAGACACAACAGAAAACCCGACTCAGGGCGGATCCCTGCAGGGAGAGGATTGGAAGGGACACTCGGACTCCGCAGGGACAAACACCAACAGTCTGGTGGGGGTGACCTGAGCGGGAGCAGCGCTGAGCTGGGCTCTGAGGAGCTTTCATTTGGAATTCAGAGCAGTGTCCCGCTGCGGCACAGGGCTCCAGCTCCGCTCGCAAGCCCTTTATTCCCGCCAGCGCTGAAATGTGCGCGCAGCCCCGGCAGCGCCCGGAGCCTCCCGGAGTCCTGCCCACACCAGCGGTGCCAGCCCGGCGCTGAATGCTTGGCAAGGCTTTCCCGGGAGCTGCTCAAGCTGCCCAACCTGCATCTCGCATCCTGCCACCACCCAAGTCGTACAATAACCATCTGGACCGGCCTCGGAGCTCCATTCAGCGCCCGGGACAAAGTCACTGGTTCTTTTCCATCGGCGCTGCCCGGCCAGCAGCGGGGCCGGCGGGCGGAATTCTTTGGTCTCCGGGCTGTTCCTGGAGGATGATCCCTTCTCTCCAGGGCTCCGGGACTGTCTCCATTTGTCCTCAGGGATTTCAAATGCAGGACAACACCCCGCTCGTCCCGCTGCTGTCCCCTGGCAGGTTTTGGCTGGGTCACCCCAGCGCTCTCCCTGCCAAGCGCCAAAGCTGGTGACGGGACATCCCCTCCCAGCTGACAATGCCAGGGCAGGGCACCTTCAGCAGCTAAAGTTAATATTTATTGTCTAATTATGAAATATTTAATGTTTCATTAGACCTTTAAGACTTCCAAGGCATTGACAAAAGGAGGAGGGGATGGAGGAGAAGGNGATCCTTGAGGGTCCCTTCATTCATGATATTCTGGATTCAATGACTCAGAGGTCACCCATGCACTGATGTCTCTCACTCCTGGCTCCCGCTTTTTGCGGGGGTTTTGGTGGAACCCTTTCTCCAGAAAGAGTCCCCTCCTGTCATGGGCAGGAACCCGGGAACACCGACAGCTCGGCCCTGCCCTCCCCACGGACACCGGGACAGCCAAACCAGGTCGAGCCGAGGCAGCGAGCGGCGGGAGGAGCCCACGAGGCCGCCCCAGCCCGCCCGGTCCCGCAGCGCTCCCGCTCCCCTTGGCCGGGGCCGCTCCGGGCGCTGCGGGGAGAGAGCCTCTCTCGTGAGGGCCTTCAGTGGGAAGCGGGGAGTGACGGCAGGAACAAGCATCCCACCGGGATTAACTCATCCCACCCTCCCCTTCAGGGGATGATGGAATGTCCTGAGGGAAGGGACCCACAGGGATCACTGATCCAGCTCCTGGCCCTGCCCAGACCCCACCAATCCCCCCTGGGCATCCCTGGCAGCGCTGGCCTGGAGCTCCTGGAGCTCTGGCAGCCTCGGGGCCGTGCCCATTCCCTGGGGAGCCTGGGCAGTGCCAGCACCCTCGGGGGAAGAGCCTTGCCCTAAAATCCAGCCTGAGCCTGCCCTGGGCCAGCTGCAGGCGCTGCCTGGGTGCTGTCCCTGTGGCAGGAGCAGAGGCCGGGGCCGGCCCCGCGCTGCCCCTCGGGAGGAGCTGCAGCCCCGGAGCTCTGACCTCGGGCTGCTCCAGGCTGGACTGACCCAGGGACCTCGTGGGGCCCCTCCAGACCCTGCCCCATCCCCGTGCCCCTCCTCTGGACTCTCTTGGATCTCTCCAATATTGACACACCCAGGACTGGCCCCAGCACTGGAGGTGAGGCCGACTGGGACGATCCCCCTGCCCAGGCTGGCGATGCCGGCCCCGGTGTCCCCAGCACAGGGATGGCCCTCCTGGCCCGAGGGACTCTTCTCTTGGGAGTCAGGGAATGCACTCGGGGCTCCCCTTGTTTCACCACTCCACTCCCATGGAGCCCAACCCTTCCCATGCCTTGTGCAGGGTTTTCCAGAGGGAAATGCAGGAGTGGGGGTTGCAGGACCCTCCCGGGTGTCCAGAGCAGAGGGACATCACTCCATGGCGGGCTCATAACCCACAGAACCCTGCTGAGGAGCAAATGTGTTTCCTGTGCAGCTGAGGGCAGAGCTGTGCACGAATCCTGAAACACCCACGGGTGAAGGAACGTCGGGGACCCTTCCGCTCTTCCAAAATCCCTCGTGCTCTGAACTGGAAGCACTGTCTGCTGTTTTCCTGCTGGCTGAAATGCCCAGCTCCATGAAGGAGAAAAAGAAACTTCCTCACACTGTGCGGAGGCAGAGGCAGAGAGAACCTCACACTCCAGGGGTTTGTGCTTCCAGACTCCAGAGCTTGTTTTGCAAACTGGAGCAGACTCCCCGTGCTCCTGGGGCTCCTCGACAAAACCTCTGCAGAAGTTTAGTACGGAGGAAAAACCGAGTGCAGGTGAGTGCAAACATGAGGGGACTCTCCCCGGGAAGCTGCTGGGACTGAAGTTCCCAAGGATGGTCTTTTTCATGGAATCATGGAATGCTTTGGGTTGGGAGGGACCTTAAAGCCCATCCAGTTCCAGCCCCTGCCATGGGCAGGCACCTTCCACGATCCCAGGAACAAAGTGTCCACGCAAACGTGTCCGTCACGTGGACAAACCTCCCTTGGACGGGAGAAGAAGGGATTGGGATGAGAGAGAACTTTGTAGGGAACCAAGACTTCCCTTTGGGAGTTCCTGGTCAGAGGAAGAGGCACCAGGACCTGTGGTGAGATGCGATCTTTTTCCTTCTTGTCCAAAGTGAAGTCAGGAAGAAGATGAAGATTTCAGGTTTTTCCTGATCCTCTTTTCCTGTTTCTCTGTCTCACACCCTGTTCCCAACCTCTTCCCCAGCAGCAGCACCCCGAGGGTCCCGGGCAGGGTCGGGGTCTCCCTCTGTGGGAGAGGAGCTCTGGGCACTCACACACCATTTTTCCTTCTCCAAGGGAATTACAGGAGTAAAATGCACGGTATTTTACAGGGCAGGTGCTGGGCTGACAGTTGGTCTTGATGATCTTAAAGATCTCTTCCAACTTTGAGGATTCTGTGATTCTCCTGCTCAATAAAATGCACCAGGCTCAAAGCTGTAAATGACTGCTTAGACTCCACAGAACCACAGAAAATCCTGAGCTGGAAGGGACCCACAAGATCATTGAAGTCCAACTCCTGCTGCACTGCGGGGTTTTGATTGTTTTATTGGGGGTTTTTTTCCTCCCGGGAGGGTATTTTTCATCCCTGGAGGAGAAAAAAAAAACAACAAACCCCCACATTAAACCCCAAAAGGTTTTAGTTATTGTTGCAAGAGTTCAATCCTGGTGGCCACCATCCCTTCCCTTTCTTTTGATTTCCCAGCTCTCCGAGAGGAAAAGACACAATGAATGAAAGGAAGGCAGAAAAGCCCTTGGAAAGGAGCAGGGGTCTCCTCCCGGCGGGCAGAGCCCCTGGCACGGTGCGGCCGTGGCACGGAGCCGCCTCCGCCGGCCCAGACTTGGCACAGCCCGGCCGGGCTTTGTGTCCCAGTCACCTTCTTGATCGCAGCCAGAAAAGGCGGCCGTGCTGGGTGCCCGCGTTGGCCACCGCACCAGGCAGGAGGCACAGGGGGAGAAAACCGGGAGGAAACGGGGAAATTGGTGTGTGGGGAGAGGGGAGAAGGACACCGACACCGGCGGGGAGCGGCGCCGGCCGGGTCCTGCTCAGCGCTCTTGCCCGGGGCTTTCTGGGGGCTCCTAAAGCTCTGACCCTGTTCCAGCCCGGGGGTCCTGCCAGCAGGGCCACCCCCGAGGGGTCCCGCTGCTCTGGGGTCCCTCCCGGCTCTGCTGACGGGACTCGGGGTCCCCCGAGCGCGGCGGGGGCCCGAGGTGCCTCCCCTGAGGCACCCAAACTCACCAACGCAGCACCTGAGCCCGAGCGCTTTGTGCTGTGCGGGGAACAGGTGGGAACTCAGCAGGACGAGCCCAGCCCTGGGCTGGCGCTCTGTAGGGTTTTTAGGGGGTGAGGCGTGTGGTAGTCGTGGTGCATTCTCGTTTTGCCCCGTTTTCACATCAGCAGCCCGTTTTCCACGCGCAGGCAGAGGAGCTGTGCAGGGGGGTTTGAGTCATCCCTTAGCTCCAGCTCGGTTATTGTTTCTGTTCAGCGCAGCCACTCAAAAAACAAACTGAAATGCCACTTGCAAATAATTCTGTGGAGTGAATATTTATATTTTGCTGCAGACATCAGGAGCTTCGGTGAAAAATACACCAGAGTAACTCGAGTGCAGATATCTCCCCTTGGAGCAGCTGGCTGGACTCTGTTACCCCAAAACGTCTCAATGCAAAATGCAGTTACCCACAGTTTTAGCTCGCCGAGAATTAACGGGATGTAGAATTAGAGAGTTTTTCTTTGTCAAACACCTTGAAAGGAGCAGTCAAATGCTCACTTTAACGACGTTACACGGTAGAAAATCGGTGCAAAATAATTTCTAGCCTTTCAGCAGCAAAGCCCTGCCAGCGAGCTGTGAAATCCCAAGGCCCGGTGCATAAAACCCCTTTGAAAGCCTTGGCTTTCCTCACGAGAGCCAGGAATATCCTCGGAGGCTTTCTGGAGTCAGCAGCCAAAGCCAAGCGCTCTGTGGGGCTTACACCGGTCCCGTCCAAAGGCACAATTTGCTTGGAAGCCTGTGCCTAATTTGGAGCACAATGCGCCGTGTCGTGGGCGGCGGGGCTGCCCGGAGCTGCCAGCCCGGCCCAGCCTCTCCCCGCTCCCAAAAAAGATGGGAGCGCTCCCGGCCGGAGCCGCGGCGCTCCCGGGGCGGCCCAGCGGCTTCAAGCGGCTCCTTTCACAGCGACACACGGCCAAGAGCGGGCAGGGAAACCAGGCGACGAACAAAGGTGGCTCTGAAGTCATTTCCCAGCGCTCGGTCCAGCCATCCGGTTTCGCTCCTCGCCCATTGAGGGGGCAGAAAGCGGCAGGAAGAGCGCGGCTGAAAGGGAACAAACCGGGGGGAGGCAGCCGGGGCCGGGGCCGCGCCGGGCGAAGCTCCCATTCTCCCTGCCCAGAAAGGGATGAATGATTAATTAGAGGCATCCAAAAGGTGATGGATGTGGCGGGGGGTGTGTGTGGGGGGGTGGGCGTCCCGCGGCCAAGTTCCTCGAGCACCTGCGGGAACCGGGACACAAAGCGGCTCTGGCGCTCTCCGGGAGCACAGAGCGCCTCTGTTCGCCTTCACCTGGGCTGCGGGCGCTGGCACGGCCGAGCGGGGCCGCCCCCGCGGCCGGTGAGGCGGGGGTGTCCGGGATCCGGCCCTGGGACCGAGGATCAGAGCGGAGGTGCCAAATCCCGTCACCCTGCGGAGCCTGGCAGGGGCGCGGCGCTGCCGCGCTGAGGTGCGGAGGAACCCGAGGAGAGTCAGGCACGGATCCACACGGCCGGGCTGCCAGGCTCCCTCAGGGACCCCGGGGAATCCCGGCCTGCCCCATGGACCCAGCAGAGCACGGAGAAGCTGCCGAGCTGAAACAGGAGCTGCACGCACGGGGCGAGTGCTGCCTGCTTACCCCTGAACCGGGACGGGAACGCCTTCGTGCCCCTGGTTTTGTCAGCACGTTTGGGAAACGCCCTGCACGGGTGGAGCTAACCCAGGGGTCAGAGGTGGAAGGTGGAGAGCAAGGAAAGGAGGTTTGGGCCCAGTTCTGGGTCCCAGAGGAGAGCCCTGGAGGGGCTGGAGCGTGCCCAGGGCAGCTGAGGGAGCTGGGCAGGGGCTGGAGCCCCAGGAGGGGCTGAGGGAGCCGGGCAGGGGCTCAGCCTGGAGCAGAGGAGGCTCAGGGGGCCCTTCTGGCTCTGCCCAGCTCCTGCCAGGAGGGCACTGAGGGGGGGTCGGGCTCTGCTCCAGGAACAGGGACAGGAGCAGAGGGAACGGCCTCAGGCTGGGCCAGGGCAGGCTCAGGCTGGGCCCCAGGAGCAATTTCCCCATGGGAAGGGTGCTCAGGCCTTGGCAGGGGCTGCCCAGGGAGCTTTGGAGTGCCCATGCCTGGAGGTGTCACCTGGAGGTGGCACTGAGTGCTCTGGGCTGGGGACAAGGTGGGCACGGGGCACAGCTGGCACTGCCTGGGCTGGGAGGGCTTTTCCAGCCTCAGGGATCCTGGGATTCCCCGTGTGGGATCTAAAGGATGTCTGCCATGGGAACCCGGTGGATTGGTGCCATCACTGCACGGGGCAGCTCTGAGAGGTTTTGTGGGACCTTCCGAGGGGACACAAGGCAGCAACGAGGAACCTTAAGTGCTCCAGGCACTTTGTTAAATGGGATTTAACTCCCCAAGTTGTTTCGGTTTTGCTACTGAGTGGACTGACCCCCAAATTCCGCCCTACACCCATCCCGTACGTGGCCTTCTGGGGTGTGAGGAAATGAAGTCCCTGTGAGATCCCCACGGGAGGGGTAAAGTGGGGGAGCAGTGTGGGCAGCACAGCCTTCCCCCTGGAAAACAGCAGGTAAAAGGATTCCTGTGCCTGTGGCTTCCTGTTTGCTGGGGGAGATTCGGCAGAGCGAGGAAAGCAAACGCACCGAGCGCTGGGAATGACCAGCCCCGTGCTGCTGCAAGCTGCTGACACTGCTCGAGTTCCCTTTCAACCATTTCCCTCCTTCTGTTGCCATTCCCAACCCGTCCATGCTCACGGAGGGTGAACAGCCAGGCCAGGGAGTGTTTGGATAGGGAGATGCTGGAAAAGTTGCTCATCCACCGTGGTCTGGCCAAAGCTGCCCTCAGCAAAGCCCCGCTGCCAGAGGAGCCTTTGGAGAACTCAAACGGGGGCATCGGCACCACCCGAGTGACTCCCATGCAGGTGAAGGGCTGCAAAACCCTCCTCACTCACCGGTATCTGCCGCTGGGCACCCCAGAACCCACCCCAGAACCCAACCCAAAACCCACCGCAAAACCCACCCTAAAACCCACCCCAAAACCCAACCCAAAACCCACTCTAAAAAACACCCTAAAAACCACTCCAAAAACCACCCCAAAAACCCCCCCCAAACCCCACCCCAGAACCCACCCCAAAACCCACACTGAAAACCCACACTAAACACCACCCTAAAAACCACTCCAAACCCCACCCCAAAACCCACTCTAAAAACCACCCCAAAAAACACTTCAAAACCCACCTCAAAACCCACCCTAAAAACCACCCTAAAAACCACCCCAAAACCCACCCCG
>WAAG01002443.1:1754-12813 GCA_013390105.1 Tichodroma muraria | reverse complement strand
TCCCTGTCCCTGTCCCTGTCCCTGTCCCTGTCCCTGACCCCTGTCTCTGACCCCTGTCCGTGTCCGTGTCCCTGTCCCTGTCCCTATCCCTGTCCCTGTCCCTGTCCCTGTCCCTGTCCCTGTCCTTGCCCTCGTCCCGCCGTGGCCGCGGCGCAGGCAGCGCTGGGATGCGGCCGGGGCTGTTCCAGCCGTGCCTTTTCCAGATGGTCGCCGTGCCCGGCGAACAATGGCCAGGGCGGCAGCGCCACGGAAGCTCGCCCTGCATACAGAGCAGGCGGGCGGCGGCCCCCGCCCGCTCCGGCGGGCTCAGCCCGTTCCCAGCGGGACCAATTCCCTCCCCGCGCCCCGGGGGACGCTCGGCCAAGGGCGGGCCGGATGGGCCCGGGCCCGGATTAAGTCGCAGTCTGGCCTATCCTTTGTCAGGATAAACAGGACGGGTTTGTTCCTCCGAGAGCAAACCTGGAAGAAGCGCGCTTTGGCCCCTGGAGAGAGGGGTCTGGAGGATTTGGGGTTCGGGGGGTGTGAGCAGGGAATGAAACCCGAAATGAAACGCCTGCAGCCTGACACAGGCGGAGGCCGGGAGCGGAGATTTGTTTGTGCTGCTTGTGCTCTGCTCTGCTCTGTTCCTCCTGGTTTCAGAGTGCTAAAATGGCATTAAAATCGTCAGTGTCAAATCCTTAATTGGCTACTGGAATGCTCTGCTTCCCAGAGCTCCTGGGTCTGAGGAGGCTCCGGGGTGACCCAATTGACCCTTCCAGGGCCTGAAGGGGCTCCAGGAGAGCTGGAGAGGGACTGGGAACAAGGCATGGAAGGCCAGGAGCCAGGGAATGGCTTCCCAGTGCCAGAGGGCCTGCCCACCTGCTGGGTGGGATCCTGGGCAGGAATTGTTCCTGGCAGGGTGGGCAGGCCCTGGAATAGAATTGCCAGAGCAGCTGGGGCTGCCCCTGGATCCCTGGCAGTGCCCAAGGCCAGGCTGGACACTGGGGCTGGGAGCAGCCTGGCACAGTGGGAAGTGTCCCTGCCATGGCAGGGGTGGCACTGGGTGGGATTTAAGGTCCCTGCAACCAGTGCCACTGCCAAAGGGGGCACACCAGAAGAAAAGTTCTGGTGACAAAACCCCCCTGTCCTCTCCTGCCAGGTGTGGGGCTCATCCCAGTGTGGGGTTGCCCGTGGTTTCTGTGAAACTGGAATCCACCCTGGGGCCTTACAAATCTCCTCTGGACTTTGGGATCGCTGCACTCCCGTGTGTGTGTGTGTGTGTGTAAATCTGTGCTGCCCAAAGGGCTTTCAAAGCACTGAACCTTTTATTCCCTTTAAAATAATACACAAGTATTATTTTAACAATAAACCCGAAACTCCTGCCGCAAATTCAGCTTAGAGAGCTTTTATCCAGCGTGGTATTCCAGGACTGTCACTCCAGCAGGGTTTGCTCCATCTCTCTGTGCCCAGCACTGCTGGGATGGCAAAAATCCAAACTGCTGCCAACTGCCAGGCTGGGAAGTGTCCCTTTGGTGGCCTGTGGCAGCTCTTGCTGTGCCCATGGTATGGGCAGAGGTGTCCTGGGGTGGGAAGAGGTGTCCTGGGGTGGGCAGAAGTGTCCTGGGATGGGCAGAGGTGTCCTGGGATGAACAGAGGTGTCCTGGGATGGGCAGAGGTGTCCCTGGGATGGGCAGAGGTGTCCTGGGATGGGCAGAGGTGTCCTGGGGTGGGCAAAGGTGTCCTGGGGTTGGCAGAGATGTCCCTGGGATGGGCAGAGGAGCCACTGCCAGGAAAATTCTCGGCCTGGGTCTGTCCCTGCCTGCTCTGAGCTGCTGCATCCAGACCCTGAGGCTCTGCTGCAGGAGAGCAGCTCATTAATGCCGCTCATTATCGCAGCCAATTAGCCCAGGCAGGCTGCTGGCGACGCAGGGCTGCTCTCCCTCCCTGCCCACCTCTCGGGCTGCCCGGGCTGGGCAGGTGTGGAGGCATCCCACGGCTGGGAAGGTTTGGCAGGCTCTGCTTGTGGATGAAGCCCCGAGCGGTGCCGGGGGGGGGTGAAGCTGCCGGGGTGCCGCGAGGGCTGGGAATTTGCACACTCATCCAAACCGGATGGGCCACGAGGGGCTTTTGGTTGTGCTCTTCACAATGACCTCACAGGGATGGCAAAGAGCGTTATCCCAGAAGTATTTAATGGCATTGGCAAATGTCCAGGTGCTTGGACATCTGTGAGGAAATATCGTTGTCACACAATCGTGGAATGGGTTGGGTCGGGAGGGACCTCACAACCCGTCCAGTGCCACCCCTGCCATGGGCAGGGACACCTCCCACTGTGCCAGGCTGCTCCAGCCCCAGTGTCCAGCCTGGCCTTGGGCACTGCCAGGGATCCAGGGGCAGCCCCAGCTGCTCTGGGCCGTTTTCTCCCTGCTCCCTCCTCAAACCCTGACTCTGAACCTGTCAGGAACTTCCTCTGGTCAGAAATCCTGCCCTGGCTCATCTCCCCCACCGACAGATCTCAAATCCCTCGGTTTTGCCCAAATCAGGCTTTGGCTTTCCTGATGAGGCAAAACAGGCGAGAGAGGGCTGAGCACAAGTCCCAGGTGATGCCAGCGCAGGGACGGTCCCCGGACTGGGATTTGGGAATCCGAGCCGCTGGGGTGTCACGGGAGCCCCCCGAGCTGCAAGCACGAGGCAGCCGCAGCTTCTGCGGGATTTCTGTTCCCGTTTGGGCCACCTCGCCCAGCCCCAGAGCCCGAACAAGGCGAGCTCCGGGCAGGAGGGAGCGGGGGAAGCGCCGAGCCCCATCCCCAGAGCGACTGCGGCGCCGGCAGCCGCAGGTGACAACTTTAACGAGAGCGCAGGAGCAGATGAGGAGTTTATGGGCTGTTAATAAACTGTAACCAATCGCTGAATGCCGGCGCGTTGTGTTCAAGCTGTTTGGGGCCACAGGTCCTTGGGAGAGCTTGCACTTGCTCTGCCTTTATTCCGACGTAGCAGGACATGAAAGGCCGTGGCAGACTCTTGATGTTTGTTCCCGTGAATAGACATATGTCCCTCACACTAGCACGGGAATATCTAATTAAGGCACACAATGCTGGCTTATACCCAGGGGCAGTGGCAAACAAGACGCTGTCACACTCTTAAGAACACAAACAAAATGAAAATTGCCTCTTTATACATTATAATGAATATGTTCTCCATGCATTAAAAGTTCATTTACTCCCAGGCTCTGGAAGGCCGGCTGGATTTCAGTTAATATCATCTTTTTTCAGAAGGTTTGGGGAGGATTACGGACAGGTTTGTTAATGAAGCTGCAGAGGATTTTCCCCCATAGACATGAAAGAGAAACAAAATCTGAATTGTTGCGTTTATTGTGTTGTCTCAGGCAAATCCCACTCTTCAGATCCCCACCTCGGGAGCGACTCCTCCCCTCTGCAGGACACGTCAGGCACGGATTTGCTGCTCCCTTTCTCCCAGCTCCCCTCTCCTTCAGCAGCTTTTGGCATTTTTGTGGGCAAGAGACAGAGCCTGGAGCTGGAGGCTCCGGGGACTCCGTCCTGCTCCTGCATTGGGAATGTCGCATGCCAAATGCCAGGGTGTGCCCTGGGCTGAGTCCTGGCCTGGTGCAGCTTCTCCTGGAGCTGATGCTTCCCATCCCCCGTCCCCATCATTTCCAAATACCTCAGGCCCTGTCAAAGCTCCTGGGATGTTGCAGCCCCTTCCCTTCCCTTCCCTTCCCTTCCCTTCCCTTCCCTTCCCTTCCCACCGGAGCTCTGCTCCCATCCAGGCATTTTTTCACTTTTTCTGTGCTTCTCCAATTTAATTTCTAATCAACTTCTGCACCAGCTGCATGAGCAAAGCCCGCGGGTGGGGAGGGCTGTGGGGTTTGAGATTGTGCCAGAGACCTCCCCCAAGCCTTGGTGGGAACCGTGAGCCCTTCACAGAGTCCTGGAATTCCAGGATATCCCGAGCTGGGGGGGCCCACAGGGATGCTCCAGCCCGGCTCCCTGCCCTGCTCTCCGGGCTAGCTCTGCACAGAACAGCTCCACGTGGCTCATGTGGGATTCTCAGGATATTTTCCAGGGCACAGGTGATTCCCTGAGCCGCCTCCAGGAGCTCGAACACGGGCTGGATTCCGAGGAATGCTGGCACAAAGCTCCTGCAAGCTCAGCCTCGGTGGCTTGAACTGCCCATGCTGGGAAGTGAGGAGCAGACAGGGAGGGTCCTGGAAGGGCAAATTCCTTCTAACAGCTCCTCTGCTGGTGCCTGCAGACCAAACCCTGCAGGAAAACCTGTCCCCAAACCAGGTCCCGGTGAGCGCAGGGGGAGGGGCTGCAGTTCCAGGGCCGCTGCTCTGACATCTCGGATAAAACCAGTCCCGGAATGGTTGGGTCGGGAGGGACCTCAGAGCCCACCCAGAGCCACCCCTGCCATGGCAGGGACACCTCCCACTGTGCCAGGCTGCTCCAGCCCCAGTGTCCAGCCTGGCCTTGGGCACTGCCAGGGATCCAGGGGCAGCCCCAGCTGCTCTGGGCAGGTGAGAGGAGACACCTCAAAAGCCACCCCACGTTTTTCTGAGTGCAGCTCCTTCCCTCCTTCACCTTCCACATTTACAATATTTTTTGTAAATTCCACATTATTTTCCATTCCACAATATTTTCTGCCCTCTGTGCCTGAAGTTCTGACCTGGAAAAGTCCCACCCCTCTGGAATGGGCTTGGGGTAGGGACCAGTTCCTGCTGTCTTGGTGTGCTCTGCTCATCAGGGGAAATCTTTCTCTGTCACTGGAGCAGCGTTAAATTCATGTGGAATTATTTCTGCAGGGGAAAGGAGAGAGAGGGAAACTTCCTGGGCTGTTCAGCACAGCCCCAAATGAGGGCTGAGCACAGCAGGGGTGCTGAACTCCCACCTTCGAGGGGTTTGTCTCTCAAAGAAAATGCCTCAGCTCCACTCTTCGGAAGGAGTTCGGAGTCTCCCTGTCCCTGTGGGACTTCCCGAGCCTCCTCTCCTCAGGCACAGCAGGCCAACCCTTGCTCCACTCCCTCAGGAGGAACAAAACAAGATCCCCCCCTCCCAAAACTCTGCTCAGTTTTCACTCAAAAGGATTTTTCTTATAAGAGTGATTAACGCTGTGGCTGCTTTTGGGAAAAAAACCAACAACAACAACAACAACAAAACCCAGCAAGATCTACCCAAAAAAAAAAACCCAAAAAACCCCAAAAACCCCAAGAACCATGTGTGTTTTTCTGTTTTGTTTCTTTATATATATATTTTATTTTATTTTCCTTTTTCAAGCAGACAAAGGGGTGTGTAAATGCATCTTATACATATATGTATATGTCTTTCTGAAAATAGCATTTAACAAATGCCTGCTTGCATCTGCAGGATCCTCCAACAATCCCGGCACGGTGATCAATCTGCAGCCCGGTGATGTTCGCTGACAGTGATTGATTGATTTTCCCTGCTAATAGGATCAACATCGGGAATATATTAAAGTAAAAGGCACACTCCTGGCTGGCAGGGAGCACCCCCGGCGCTGGGCCCGATGCGATTGTGCCGGGTTTGGCAGCGTGGCGCGATGATTGATGACCGGCGGGGAAGGCGGCGCTGCGGGAGGAGCCCGATCCCCTCGGCGCTGTCCCCGTGCGTGTGACACCGCTCCCCTGCCGGCACGGCGACAGGGACAGCCCCGCCAGGGGACAATGGAGCAGGGTGGCCCGTCCAGATAACCCCTGCTCATGCATGTGGGGAGAGCTGACCTGGCAGTTCAAGGAGAGCAGGCGAAAAGCTGATGGGAAATTAATTCTCAGGAGTTTGTCAAGACATCTCCAACAAGTGAAGATAAATGGCAGAACAAAACTTCTAAAGCCGATCCCAAGAATGGGCCTGAATGGCGAAGGGAAACGCTCTTTTGCATTTACATCCATCTTTTAGGGGAAAAGCCGCGGGACGGGGCCGAGCTCCCCGGGGATCCCAACCCCGCCTGCCTGGAACTCCCGGGGCTCTTCAGGCCCTGCCTGGTCCCCTCTCCCTTCCCTGATCCCAGCAGGATGGACTGGGAATCTGCAAAAAGCTTCTGGGTCCAGCCGTGCTGTCCCTGAAACCCCTCTGGAAGGAGGGGAGCGGCGGGATGGGAGCCTGGTTGGATTTTCAAAGGCTGAACCAGGCCAGGAGAATCATGGAATTACGGAATATCCCAGCCCACGAGGATCACCAGGCTCCAGCTCCCAGCCCTGCACAGGACAGGCCCCCAGATCCCACCAAGTCTGGAATTTCGGAGAGGCTTTTTAAAAAAGAGAGCATTTTCCTTATGCTCTTTAAAGCCCAGCTGAGTTCCCTGTTTTCAGAATAAATAAAATATTCCTAGCGTCAATGGTCCGTATTTGTAATCAATTGATCTCTGCTGTGCTGAGCAGGACCAGCATTCTTGTGCTCATTTTCTTGTCAGGAAATAGCCCTTGAGTGAAGGATCTGCTGAAGAATCTCCTGATTCCAATAAATTTTCCAGGAGAATGTTTTTGCAGACAAAAGTGCCAAGACATTTTTAGTTAGTTTTTCTTAACGAGCTGACTTTTCCCCCTTATCATAACTCCTGATAATAAATAACTTAGTTTGATGGACACTTCATGAAATTCCATGGAAGATTCTCCTCAATTCTCAACACTGAAGAGAATTTGTCTTTTTATTGTGGTGTGGGCTGGGGTATTCACACTTAATTTTGCTCAGTGATGTGAACTCCACATCTCCACAAGTTTAAAAAGTGGGTAAATTAACACACGTTTTGTTTTGGGTTTTTTTTTCCCCAGGGTATTTGGCCCTCATTCACTTGAGAGAGGTTTTGAGATGTGTCCACTATAAAAACTGATCCGTGTAACGCCGCGGTTCCTTGTTCATCCAGTATTTAAAGCTGGATTCTTCCTGATGAATGAACTTTGGGAGTTCTGATACTGACCCAGAAGGACTCGAGCACTTTGTGCCCTTTTGCAGAGATGGAGCTGGCAGAGCCTCGCGGCCCTGCTGCCATCATCAGTCACTGTCACCCCTTAACAGCTCCGGGCAGCAATGTTAAAATATTAAATGCCTGCAGTGGAAGATTCAGTTTGGGTGGCCCGTGATGCCCAGGGAGTTACAGAGCCCAGGGATCGCTCCTCACCTGCTGTAAGGTTGGAAAGGGCCCCCAGGACCCGAGTGAGGCTTTGGGAAAACTTCCCACCCAAACCCTCAGTGGAAAACCAGGATGGCAGGGTTGGGTGAAGGGAGCTGAGAGCTCATGGGGATGTTGGTGCCAGTGACAGGAGGAGGGGCAGTGGCCAGGAGCTAAACCACAATTCCAGCCCAGCCTGAGGAAGAACTTCCTTCCATGGAGGGGCAGAGGCCTGGAGCAGCTGCCCAGGAGGGGCTGGGGTCTCCCTCTCTGGAGAAATCCCAACCCCCCATGGCACTTTCCTGTGTCACTGCTCCAGGTGCCCCTGCCTGGGCAGCGGGTTGGGCTGGGTGAGCTCCGGAGGTCCCTCCCAACCCCAAACTTCTGTGATTCCGCGGTAACTCTGGAAAATCCGGCCCTCAGCTGCACCTGAGCCTTTGGAATAAGCTGGGTAACGCCAAGTCCCAGGCCTGGAGATCCCTGTCCAGGATCACACAGGGACGCAAAAGTCACGGACAGGGACCTCGGAGCTCTGCTCCAGGCACGGCCCTGCCACACCAGGAGGTGCTGGCATCATCTGGGGCTGTCACAGCAGTGTCCCCTGGGCCGTCAGACAGCACACGGGACAGCAGCCTTGCCCCTCTGGACGGCTGAAAGCAGGAGCAGCGAAGCAGGAGCCCGGGATTGTCCCTGCCAGGGCTGTGCCACGGGCCTGCTCACTGGGCTGGCACCCAGGCAGCCCCTGTCACAGCCAGCACCCTGCCCCTGCCCTGGGAACACTGCAGGGATATCCAGGGGCAGTCTGGCCCTGGAGGATCAGCGTGGTGAGGCTCTCACGGGCTGTGTGTGCCCTGTGACCCCCACCCTGCCGGCGGCTCCTGCCCTCTGCTCCAGGGGAGCTGAAACAGAGGCAGGTTCTTCTGTGAAGGACTGAGCTTAGGAAGGTCCTGAGGGGGCTGTGGATGCTCACTCTGAACACTCATTCCAGTGAAAGGGAAGGGATCCTGCAGCCCCGTGCAGGGGCTCTGGCAGCTCCCTTGCCACAGGGCTGGGCTGGCAGGGAGCAGAGCTGGAGCCCTGCAGAGGAGAGATGCCTCAGTCAGGGCTTTGCAGCAGATTTTGGTCACCTTGGCTTAAAATTTTCCAGGCTGAAGAAAACTCCAACCAAAGCGAGGTATGGAAAACCTTTCCCTTCCTCTTGGGTTTCCTGGATGCCTTTTGGTTTCTGCCTGAAATGTGCTGATTGAATCATGGAATTTTTGGCTTGGGAGGAACCTCAAAGCCCACCCAGAGCCACCCCTGCCATGGCAGGGACACCTCCCACTGTGCCAGGCTGCTCCAGCCCCAGTGTCCAGCCTGGCCTTGGGCACTGCCAGGGATCCAGGGGCAGCCCCAGCTGCTCTGGCAATTCCAGCCCAGCCCCTGCCCACCCTGCCAGGGAACAATTCCTGTCCAGTGTCCCCTGTCTCAGTGTGACCCCCTTGCTCCCTGTCCTGCCACTGCAGCCCCTGACGAGCTCTGCCTGCCCCTCTCTCCCTTTCTGGGCCTGGGGCTCGGTGGGAGAGGGAGAAAAATGAAAGAGACAGAAAGGGGAAGTGGGGAAAGAGAAGGGGGAAGCGGGGAGGAGGTTGGGGAAGGAGGACGGAAAGGAGTGAGGCTTCTTCCTCCTGTCGGGACAGGTCGCGATAAACGCGAGGGCGCCTAAAAAACCCAGGAGGAGGCTGGAGGGAGGGGTCCGTGCGGGGGCAGTGCGGGCCCTGCGGCTCCCGGGCCGGTGACCAGCGGCAGCAGCCCCGCGGAGCAGATGGGCCACCCCCCGCCGTAACCTTACCCGGCTGCGGGCGGGCCCGCGGGGCTCCCCTGGGGCGGGGGAACATATGGGCAGCTCCGGGGAGGCCGCAGGTAGCCCGTGAGGAGGGGGCCGGGGAGCACAGCCGGTGCCCGGCACGCCCGGTACCGACCCCGGTACCAGCCCCGGGAGGGTGCGCGGCCTCGCCCTGCCGGGCAGGGGGCATTCGGGCCGGGGGGATGCTGCCCTCGCTGCCCTCGCTGCTTTTGCCACCGGTGGGGCCGGAACGCCCCCGCGGAGGAGCCGTGTTGCCGCCGTGCCCCCCTGCCCGTCGGGGCTCCCCGGGGCCACCTGTTAGCGACAGGGACGGGCCCCTCCGGGGGCGAGCTGGGCAGGCAGACGAGCAGGATTTACCAGCTTCTGGCCGCTGCCGACTTTTGCATCTGTCAGGGTGCTAATTATTGCCTTTAATAGAGACAAAGAACAGCTCCTAATGATGCTCCCTCTAATTCTCACCTGCTCCTGCCCTTCCTCCGCAGCAGCGCTCCCTCGCCGGAGCTCCGCTAATTGGGAAAGCTGCTCTGCTGATTGCGGCCTCCCCGCAGATGGGAGGGTGCAGGGGGGTGTCGGGCACCGCTGCCGGGGCTCCAGGAGCCGAACCGGCCCGGGGGGCTGCAGCCCTGACGGCAGCTCCCCGTCCTGCTCGCGGAGCGCCCGGCTCAGCAGCCCCGGGGCTCGGCGAGGAGCGGCGGGACCGCGGTGGTCGCTGCCTCTCTGCGCCCTCGGCGCGCAGCGGAGCCTGGCAGAAGGTTCCCGGCCTGGGGACGGTCCCAAGGCGCTGGCGACACCTGCTCGCTCCTTATTCTGGGCTTTCTCCCGCCCCGGGAGGAGTCGGAGGCGCGCGGCTCGCTCCTCGAGGATCCGCAAGGATCGCCCTGAGAGAGCCGCGGGGCGGCACCGAACCGACCCCCGAGGCGGCCCCTAAAGCCGGGGGCGGCCCCGGAGCCTCCCGGGCCGGGAGAAGGCACCTGGGCCACCGGCGCGGCNGTGCCGGGGTGGGGGACGCTCCTTCCCAGCCCCCCTTGCCTCTCCTGGAGGGGCTGACGGAAGGAAGGAGCCAGCCCAGCCCGGCGGGAGCGCCAAGGGGCGGTGGCGCCGGGAGCCGCGGGGCTCCCAGCCCGGCCCGGCCACCCGGGACCGCCTCGGTTCACGGGGAAAAAAACCGAACCAAACAAGAAATCCCCTGGGTCCGGCCCCGCTCTCGTTCCCCGCCGGTGTCTGTGCCCTCCAAACTCCCCCCCGAGCCGTGAGAATTTATGAATAGTTGTGTATTTCTGCGAGCGCGGCCCCGTAATTATTTTAAATAAATGTCCTGCCCTTCGTCGGGCGGGAGAGAGATGGGGAAGGCTTCTCCCGGCGGGGACTCGGCTCCTGCGGGCTCTTGCACCCGCAGCACCGTGGGAACCTCAGCCCCTCCCGGAGCCCCCCCGACCTCCTTTTCCTCAGAAACACCGGAGCCCTTTCCTCGGGCTGTGCGAAATATTTCCTGCCCCAATACCTGCGTCCGGAACTGCCAAAATCTCCCCGGGCCACAAACACGAGCGGCTTCGGCAGGGGAAAAAATTAGGGGGTTGTCCCCAAATAATTTTCTTTTCCGTAGGTTTTCGTTTGGTGGGTTTTTAGTTGAAGGTCAAATGCGCAGAAGACATCGCAGAGAGCGAACTCCCCAGCGCCAAGCCGAATCGTTCCTCTCCCCGAATTAAGATTTAATTAATGTTTCGCTTTTGCCAAGCGCTGGATTCGACAGACAGAAATTTTCACGTTACCGACGCAGTACCGGTCGGTTTTTGCTCGCCGCCCTGATTCTGAATGGAAAAAATGAGGAAAAAAACCCCAACCCAACAAAAAAACCCAAACGCAAACCTCAAACGGTTTCGGTTCGCCGGCGAAGCAAACTGTCAAAAAACTTAGTGAAAGTCAAGGATGCGCCTAAAATATTCCCATCCCTTTCCCATCTGTCTCCGCCTCCCCGGGACAGCGAGGAAGAGGAAAAGGACATTTATTTAAAATGCTGCTTTTTTTTTTTAAATTTTATTTATTTAAAATCTCAACAGTGGATCACTTTTTTTTTTTTTTTTTTTTTTGCACCCA
>WAAG01002440.1:17810-28029 GCA_013390105.1 Tichodroma muraria | reverse complement strand
ACATCAAATCTGGCGGTTTTGACTATGACAGCCTCTGATTTTGATGGGGCTGAAAAGAAAAAAACAAAAGGCACATTTTACAGAGCTTGCAAAATTGTGTTTTGAGGAACTACTCTACATCCTTCTCTCATCATTGATTTATCACCTAAAGACCCAATCTGACAAATTTTACCAAGATCAACTGACAAGATGCAAGCCAAGCACACTGAAACATAGGGCTCGGGTTTTAAGTGCCATATTCTGGTGACGTGAGCACAGCTGATCCAACTCACTGCTGTCTTTGAAAGACTGACTGCTCCTTCTCTCCACCTCCCTTTTTCCCCCTGCCTTTTCTCTCCCCTGCTCTCCCCTCCTTTTACACATGGAGCTCCTGCCTTTCTTGGGCCAGTTCTAGCGTTTTTCATACCCTCCATAAGCCAGTTTAACTCACTAAGCTGGCCTGAAATGAACCCAAGCATAAAAGAAAGTTGCTTTTAGTCAGATACCATACTGCAAGAGGGGTCCAACAGCCACCAAGTCCATCCGTGTCGTTACACGGTGGGAGCAGAACACTTGGTGGCAGTGAGCTGTTGGGATTGCTTTGCCTTGTCTCACGGAATTGTACCCTCACAGTCCCAAGTGAGATCAGCTCTGCAGCCTGACACAAACACTGACACAGACAACATGACCTCAGATAAGCCATAGCTGTTTTGCTGCTAGAACTGTTTACCTCTGCTACAAAATCCCACCTAAAGACCCAGCCTGTGCCCAGTTCTATTTGTACTTGCTACATACAGAGTGTTACATGATCAACTTCTGGCGGTACCTTCGCCTACCCAATGATGCTCCACTGATATGTGAGCATTCCTAATGTGTTTAGAAGTGCAAGCATGAAGAGATGGGAACACAGCCAAGTGCAAGGAAATACTGAATTCTGCACTCACTGTTTCTGTATTACCAGCTACAGTTAAACTCTGTTTTCACAGTCATGCTCTACTCTCTGTTAGGGTAACAGGCATTACATTGCTAACAGAACTCAGTCTTTTCACCAAGCCAGTAGACATATTTTGAGATACACGTCAGCTGTGAAAAAGGAAGTATTAGAGATGAGTTCAAATAACCTGCAGAAAGGAGAGCTGAACAAACACAGAAATTGTATTCAAAATACTCAAAATCGAGGCTTTCTCCTTTACATTGCTTATCTCCTTGCTGGTGGTTGCTGGATAAGACCACTTGCATTTTTTTTCTTTCCCCTAAATCTGTCAGGTCTCTCAGGTTGAGTCCTAAGTAAGTGGAGTGCTTAGAGCAACATTATTGTATGCAGCTTAGTAATGAATTCCCATTTCAGTCTTGTTTTTCAGCATGCAAATACCTTCTTTCTTCTGTCTTTTTACTGGGCTGTAAAACTAACTGTTCTACAACCCATGTGAACGCACATCTAAGCCTTTATGAGCTTCCTGATCTGTGAACTCACCTGTTACAGAAGTGGAGGAAGTCTCAGAAGTGGTCACCACCGTAATACTGGCGTGTGGCGATGTGACTGGTGAAGCTGTGGTGGGCGTTACTGTCTGGCTGGCTTTGGTGGGCTGAGTTGTCAGGATCACAGATGTGGTGGTGGTGTTGGGCTGACTGGTACTGGTTGGATGAGCAGTATTGGTGGACACACCTGGGAAATTTTTGTGATACCACGCAGAAAAATTCATAAAAATAAACAACTGTACATTTACTGAGAAAGAACGCATTTATCATGCCCAGATACAGAACAACAGAGTAACAGTGAGAATGCCACTGCACAGTATCCAGGCTTGCATACAGAATTCTTCAAAGGAAAGGCTATAAAGAAAACCTGGATAATATATGATGACTTTTAGGTGAGTCAGCTTTTATTTCTTTTGGTAACAACCCACTTCCATAGAATCATGCCTAACTTACAATATGTTAAAATGCAATAAAATTCTGGATCAAGAGTTACTTTCTATTTGAAGTGCCTACTTTTTCAGACAACAAAGTTTTTCTGATAAGAACAGGGTTTGCATGAAAACACACCCCTCAATTTTAGTAATGATTTGATCTTTCATTTGCTTTGAATGAAACAGTAGCACTACTAGGGTTCCATATACATTAAGACTTATCACAGAGAATTCTGTATTTATGTGGTATGGATAAAACATGATAAAATTTCAACTAAAGTAGATGTACTGCTTAAGTAATTTATTTATTCCTGCCAAGTTTAAAACAAAGGCTGGAACGCTTTTTCTCGAGTTCCACTGACATAGTGTCTTTTACTTTACTTTTACCTTCCCCCTTCCCCCCTCAGAAAACACCAATGAACTGGTCAGAATAAAAATACCATGATATAAAACTCAAGAATAATAGAAATTGCTATTTATAGCAAAATCCTTAGAACTTTCATGGAAGGCAGCCAGATAGAATGACTGTAAAACAATTACTTATTTTTCTAAGAAGGAACTAACAAGAAACATGAGTTGTTATGTAACTAATATTTCTCTAAGCAGACAGCAGGATGCAAATAGCTCTTATGTATGAAAGAATTCTAGAGAGAAACAGCTCCTTTGCAGCTGTCTGTATTATTTCTATGGCTTTGCACAAGCTGGGCTCATTTTAAACACCTCAAAAGCTTTTCAATAACAAATTCCAAATATCTAATTATAATCATGTTTTCTTGAAATTGTCTAAAATTAGAATAATTGAAGGATAGTTTCATCTCAATTCCAGCATAAACCTGATACTCAAATTCTGCCTTTGTTTATACATTATTTAAAATGCTTCTGTAGAATAAAATTTGTGTTGTGCAAAACATGAGGAATTACATACAAAACTGTGTCTTCGCTAAGATTCATGTATCACAGTACTGATATGAACATCAAAAACTTAAAAAAACTCATCAATATAACAATGTAAACATGCAGAAAGGACCTAGTTTATGCAACACTTCTGACACATTTAGCATTAAAACTATTGAAATACCAAAATATAGACTCCTTTGTAAATGTTATTTGTTTTCCTGTTCTTTAATGTTATAACTATACTGTGCCATAAACCCAGAAAACCCTTTGAAATGAGCATTCATTGAGGTGGAACAATTGGAACACTATTTTCATTTGCTTACCTTGCTACAATTACGAAAATTCAGTTCCTCTATGAAGCATGCGTGAAATACATCAGATAAAATTCAGGGCACATTTTAATACTGACAGGTAAAATTACCCAAAGGCACACTGATCAATAAATATCAAATGGTTCTTCATTGTAGTAAGCAAGGAAACCATATACAGTTACATGACATGAAACCTGGTAAGTACATTCCTAACATAAGTGACACCAAAGAAGGACAAATCGGGATGCAAGCGCCAAGGAGTTTTCTGTGTGTTGTTTTTGAGCCGAGATTTCTGAGTGTCAAAGAGTCTTCTGATTTTGAGCAATACAATGGCTAACTGTTAAATGTGTAACATTATAAAATGCTGTTACATGAAGCTGGTACTCATTCCATGGGTATTAAATTACCCTGCAGAAAACCTGAGTCATGATGAAAAAAATCCAAACATCTGTGAGGAATTTCAGCACATTTGCACGTTACTTTTCCCCCCATCCCTTTTCTAGTAGAAATCCTTTTTATTTTCCTTAATCAAGATTACAGCCCTTGGTGATGTAACTTTAACAGTAAAATCTGTCTAATCTCTAGACCTATCTTTCAAGATGTATTTAGCATCAGTCATTTCAAAACATTGTTGGGAGGCTATCTGAGGCAGCTGGAGAATTTGGGAAGCTTACATGAATCAGGCACAAATTTGTTCTCCATCTTTGAAAAATCTTACCCATACTATTTTACAAACAGAGTGAAGATGAAAGAATATCTGCTAGCAACATCTGTCCGTTTATCTTTTATTTCCTTAATTACTTTCCCCCTAAAAGACCAGCTGGGCTTCATCAAACACTACACTAAACAAACCCTGACTGCCTGAGTCAATTTTTATTATTTAAAAAGGATGCATGCCAGTAATAAATCAGGGTTAGGTTTATAACTAACTTCTAGGTTCATAGTAATGAACAGATACATACCTCCTGTAGATGTTGCTGTAGATTGTGTGGATGATGCAGTGACAATGGATGAACTGCTATTGTCTTCAAGGGAAAAAAAAACAGTGATATACTGTCACTAACTTTCTTAACCTACTTATGCACTATAGGGGGGGCAGTTTTGTATTTTTATTCCTTTATTTCAGTTCCATTTTCTGTCTCTTGGTCTTTTCTATCGTTGCATCTCTGCTGCAAACTGGGATAATACTGGGAATATACTGTAGTCAAGCAGGGGCAGACAGACACTCTGAGAAACATCCTACTGCACACTTAGATTCTCTATATAAAAAGGGTCCTAAGAATGTACCTGTTTCCAGACGTAAAATGCAACCCAGTGTTAGTGGTTTTGCCCTTCTCTCCTTTGTTTCACTTCTCCTTTTCCAGTTCTCTTTTTCTTGTCCCTCCTTCCTACTTCTAGGTTTCTCAGGCACTCTCCCACTCACTTCTGTCCTCATTGCTGCATCCCTCTTAAGTACTATTCATGGCCTAAGTGTCCCTTCCTCCTGGCAAAGATCTACTGGACTGCCCCTGGGAGTGTCACTGTCCATACCTTCCTCCCTTCATTCTGCACTTTTGTGAATGCCCATTCTATGGACATTCTTTTCTCTGAAGTAAGTCATCTTTTACAGCACCCTCCCACACTGACAGGGTTATGTGCCTTGCAGCAGCTCTGCTGCTTTTCAGCTTGGCTGAAAAACAAAGCATATAACCTCAGAGATTAAGAGGAGAGCAACAGAGCTACTGCAATCAAGAAGCAGACCTATACCTATTTCCTTTGAATGGATCTGCTGTTTTTACCACTGGAAAAGTCTAAAACTCTTCGCAATTGCATACATGTTATGAGGAAGGTCAAGTTAAGAACAAATGCACCAAATTTACATCTTCATACCAAAAAATGGTAGGGGGTGTGGAAAGGGACAGAGGGAATTATAATATTTTTTCTTTGGTATAATCACAGCCAAGTAGCCCCCCACACTGTGTACTGCACATTCAACCCTTATACTGACATAACTGGGACATTAAGTTGCAGATTTAATTGCCTCTGAGAAAGAGCCTATGATTGTACAACAACAAACACATTCTTTCTTGCATATGTTGACTTTTATCCCAGCATATGCCATGGATATGCCTGGGGTTGAATCTTTTCCACATAGGCCCAATACTGTAACCAGAACACATCTTTGAGTTTTCCCCAGGTTCTAAGTGCTTACTTCTGCAACTCTGCGACAGCTCTGGATGTGGACTGCATGTTCATACAGGTAAAAAGAAGCCACAACTACTCCCTGGAATTTGGGTGTGAGTCAGTACTGCAATTAACACAAGACAGAGCGAGTAAACGAGCAGAGTATTGCTGGCCAACAGCAAATGAGATGACTGAAGTAGTACAGGGCAAAAATGACTCAAATGAAAAAATGCCTTGCCTTTATCTGAAGATCACTGAATTCTAATCTAGCAGGCTTCTTGGTTCTCCTTTGAACTGTAAATTGAAGTTGCCAGGTGTTTCTAGTTCTATACACAACATTCTCCCATTTTATTTCTCCTCTCTCTATTGCTTTAGGAGATGAGAATGGAATTGTGTTCTACCATTCCCCTTAAATATCCTTAGTTGTCCCAGAACAGATGTGACAATCAGAGTACCTCCCTTCTGCCCTACAGCTGCTTACAATTCAATAAAATAAAATAAAGGGCAAATTATTACAAGACAGTTTAAGGCACACAATAATACATATTGCTTTTCTCGATGCTACTGAGGAACAGCAACAGAAATGCCAAAAGTATTACCTGGCAATCTACCACCTGGAACCGGAGTAGTGCTGTTCACGTCCTCATTGCCTACAGTAAAAAACACAGGAATAATAAAATCGTTTTAGGTGGAAGAAGAAAAAAAGGTATAGCATCTGCCACTTGCTTTGGGCATACACAGGCTAATTTACCATGGAAAGGAGTCAGTCATAATTATGACATAAAAGCATGTTAGCACAACAGCCTGTTCTGAGCGCATTAAAAGTGACACCATTTATACTACCCAACCATCAAATGAACTGGAACTCCTGAGTTACATTACTCAGTTTGGGATTAAGGGCACATTAATGCGCCCACTGAGCATTTGGCAAGTGGGGAATGGGACCGAGAATTGGTCCAAAGAAGTGGTAAAATTTAAAGATAAACCACAGAGAATGAATAGACTGACATTCACCACATACAAGGGGATCAGTTGTGGATTCTGCCTTTGCCAGGCCATTTAGTTTTGATCACATAGTATCATGTAAAGAAAAGCAAATAACCTGAACTGAGTATCACAGAAATAGGGCACTTTCTTTGTGCTTACAAAACGTTGGTCAAGATCTCAAAATGGTGAAGTTTGCAAATACAAATGGCAAAATAAGTCATTGTATCCCATCCCTGCAATATCAAGACCGAGGGCAGCACTGCGAGGTGTTGCGCTGTTTAATTAGGGGGCTTAGGAAAACAAACAAACAAAGATGGGACACTGCTAAACCAAGCTTCCCCAGAGAGGACACAATCCTGCAAAAACTGTTCTACACCACAGCAAACTCCCCCACATTAAACAATGATCTGATTGGGAAAGCTAAGCCACCATAAAACTGACATTATGTCCCTCTTCAACAGCACACAGTGTTTCTTTCTGCAGAGAAATTTTTTAACCAGAAGAAAGGGCTTCTTATATAATTAGCTGAGAGGGGCAGGAAATAGAGATGGAAGTAAAGGCAGGACTGTACTAGTTTAGTTCAGATCAGCTTGGACGGCACACCTTGAAAGATGTCGAGGACCTTATCCAGCTTAAAAGATGCTTATTTTTTTTGCCTTCTTAAACAAACCCAAACACTGGTAAGTTTCTTTGTTTGAATAACACGCACTGGCTCCAGAATACAAACACTCCTTAAATGGAGTTTTGCATAAGCATATGCCACATTGGAACACAAGGCAGTGAATGGAACATGGAAGATAAAAGAACATCTTAAAAGGACACTATTGCCAAAGTGTTTTCTATCCTGAGACTGTGCCTTTGAATTTGAACCCACACGCATCACTGAAGTGGCAAGCAGGAGACTTCAGAGGCAGAAAGGACTCCCGGGTTAAGCAAAGCAAAAAGCACCAGAGCTTTTATGCAGTGATGGCTCTGACAAGTAGAACCTCTCATTCCAGACCACAGGCTTCACAGTTCAACTGCCCCAAAGCAAAATGGGGGGGTTCTGACCTTCTCCAGGAAGCAGAACTGCAGGGTTAGAAATCCACACTGACCCAGGTGTAGACACACAGGGGTTGATACAGGAAGGAAGGGGGGAGAGAGCTGGCAGCCAGCTGCAGCATCCTGTGCATGAGCAGAAGCAGAGCTCTGGGGCCACAGCATCAGCTGCAACATTGGGCCTATGAATCCTAAGCAGAGAAACTCCGTGCTGAGGTTTACTCTCCCTGTGACCCAGAAGAGAGGGGACGGAAAGAAAGAATCTCTTGTTTCCATTTTTCACAATTAAATGGAACCAACACAAGGATATACCCAACTTAAAACTGGATCAGAGCACCACACACCGGAAAACAACTGAGATGCGGGATCAACATGATTTTTGTCCAACAACCCTGTTTTGCTCTGTTTAAGGTCAGGCGCAGATGCAGCTAAAAAATCACAGAACTGTGGCTGGCTGGGGTGTATCTGAAGGCAAGTGTGCTTCCTGTGAAGGCCCCTGTCAAGAGTCTGGCATTTTGAGTGCTTTCAGGGCCTCTTGTGGTTTTGTTGCTCTAGTTCGTCAGAAGCCATGAATTGGAGACAATTTGGATATGCAAACTTTCAAAAGAGCAAAATCAGTCCAGTTATTCCAGTTTTATAGCTGGTATTGGGCTTTCTGAAGTGGCAGAGACTGAAGATTTGTGCTTGTGTGTTAAACAAATACATACAAGGTGAGTGATAGGGATAGCTCTGATACTTGCTAAAAATGAGAAGGACAGGATGTTAAATGGACTTGATTTTGCCAGGTCCTGCAAAAATCAACACAGTGGATAACATTTATGTTTGGAATCTGTAGTCTCCAGCTTAGACATATACCAAATTACTATTCTGAACAGCTGAACCCTGGTAGAAGAAACCTACTCAAATGAATGGCAATAGTCATTCAACTGCCTGCACGTGACAAAGGTCAACTTGCTCCAACCTTCACATAAAAGATAAACTCATTTCTAAGGACTCACACGCTTTAGTGTAGCTAAACTTTATGCTGCAGAAAATGTTGGTATATAAACTCTCATTTTTACTGAGCACAACTTTACATGTTTGTTTTGGGGACATGTCAAAAGTAATTAATAAAATTCTCTCTGGGCATCTTTTCTTTTCAAGCTTAATGCATGGCAGGCACAGAGGGCAGTTTTATGCCCAAGTCATTCTGCTGTTTTTGGTTTAAAACACTGAAAGTACAGAAGCATTGACAATGTGCAGTCCATCAGAAAGATCACCAACTTGCTCAGTAATCTCTAAGAAATCCAGATTTGGAAGAGTTGAGGTGCTGGAATGGTTAAAGCAGAGATGTTAAAACAATACGAATATAACCTCTTCTAAGAGAAGATGATACACTAAAATTAAAATATCATGCCTGTTTTCAGGCCTGGAGGCTACTGCTGCTGCTGCTTTTTTTACTGTGAGTAGTTCTGTATACAAGTAAGCTCTTGGAAGATGTCGCTAGCTATCTTTTCTCAACCCATCAGGAAGAGGGTGGGGGCCACTTCCTGACAGGGAGAGGGGATTCTCCTTACTCAGGTACCAGGAAGCAAGATGGATTTTACATATGGATGTAAAATGAGGATTTTTTCTAAACCATACTATTTTGGTGATGTTTCTTTCAGTAACTTGACTGATACACAGAAATAAACTGTCCAGCAGACCAAAAGAGCAGCATTATATTGAAATAACCAGTCTGCACAAAAATATTAACTGGAGTGGAGTGAGGACACATCAACTGCCACTTTCACTTTTTGCATATCAGAGTATTCGATGGGGTTCACACTTCCTCCTGTAATGTTGACTAGATAATCACAAACTTCTGCTGAAATCAACACAAATCTCAGCAGTATTTTCTGGAAGTTTCTAAGTGGACAGAGGGGGGGAAAAAAAAAGCTATTTCAACAGAAACATTAAACTGAGCCTTAAAAGGGCACAACTTCTTTCAACATATCATAACTGAGCTCCAGACAACCAATTCACATACAGAGGAAGGACGACATTTGAGTTTCAGGAGTTACACGAGATCACTCCTGCCCCAGGAGACAGCAGTGACTGTGCTCTGAGTTAAATCACCACATGCACTCAGGAAGCAGCACGACAGAAGACAGATCAGTGCAATCTTATATCACATGAAATGACAGGCTGCTGTTGTTAGATGGAGGCCATAAGATCTTTGCCAAGCAATAAACAGGTTACCTGTAAACTCCCTTTGAAAAGAACTTGCCTTCTTTTTGGAAGGGCAATTATAAAGCTGTTTACGTTGCTCATTCGATATTTTTTTATCAATTTATATTACAACTTCAGCAGATTAAACAACAGCACATTAACACTGCCAGACTGAGATTCCTCAGCGGTATTTAAAGCAGGTTAATTCCAGTACCCATTATCTTTTGTTTTTTTTACTTTGGAAAATTCTGTGGCACCGTATGGGACACTTCAGTCTTCTGAAAAGGCAACTCCGGCAGCTCGGACCTGTATGTTTCTCGGTTTACTTCAGCGCCCGTCAACGCTGATCCCCTGATTGCGGTGTTCCGCACAGCCCGGGCACAAGGCTGTGCATTTGCTAGAACCGGCCACTACAAAGGGACACTGCTGCGAGCGCCTGACAGAAACGCGACAAAGCACAGCGGCTGTCCCATCCGCACCGCCACCATGAGCCCGAAGCCACTCGACCCAAGTACAGCCCCAGAGAGCAGCGCCCTGAGGCGGCAGGGAGCGGCCCTTCCCAGCCCAGCCCTGCCCGCGCTCCCCCGTGCCCCCCGGCCGGGCATCTGCGGGGGCGGCGCTGGCTGCGGCTCCCGGCTCCCCGCTCCCGGCTCCCCGCTCCCGGCTCCCCGCTCCCGGCTCTCCGCTCCCGGCTCCCGGGGGCGGAGCCGCGGCTCAGCCGGGCCCGCGCGTCCCCGCGGGCGT
>WAAG01002440.1:1540-17503 GCA_013390105.1 Tichodroma muraria | reverse complement strand
AGGATGGGCGCGGCGAGGTGGGCTCCTCTCTCTCTCTCTCTCCTTTTTCCCCGTGTTTTCCGGCAGGCTGGGAGGTAGAACGCTGCGGAGCCCGTCAGGGGAGACTAAGAAGCAGAGAGATGTGTGTGTGCTTCGCCAGGTGCTACAGCGGTGACACCCGAGTGGCGCCCTGTGAGCACCTGTGGAAACAGGGCCGAGGTCCACGAGCGCAGCCTGCGAACAGCGCTCACGGCTGGTGATGACAGGCTGTCTGTTTTCCAAATACCATTCAACATCTGCCAGCAGAGCCTCAACTGCATGGATTTATCTTCCTTGTTAATCATATCCACCTAACCAACGCCTGGATTCGCTGTGCACGCCTTCCCGAGGTGCCACTGCTCGGTCCCTGTGCGTGCTGCTGACTGTCATGCAGCCTCTGGGTGTTGGAGGCTCTTAAGTCACCAGCACTTATACCGTGGAGGCATCCTGAAATTTTCCGATATACTTGGAAAACTGTGAAACCGGCTACAAAGACTGGGAAAAGTGAAAGGGAATAACCGTGTTCAGTTCTTTCAAATTCTTCCTGAGTACTTCTAACATAAAAGTGGTGTTGGGAATTTATTTTTCAAAGGGAATTTGAAGAGTGAAAACAACTTGAAAATTATTTATCAGAGGAAAGAACTATTTTTAATGTGGATTATTAAAGATCAGCAGCAAAGCCACAGTATTTTGCATGTACTACTACATTTATGTTCACTGCAGCACAAGGGTGTTCCCATGTTAAGCCACACATCTGAGCCAGAGAGGGTGAAGCGCCTCCCTCACCTGAGAGCTCTCAAGCAGGTTGTGAACCTGTACTCCTGTAATGTGTGAAACCTAGTTCACTTCCCTACAGGCAGGCATGCCAGTAGAAAGTGAGTGGTGAATTAAAATGGCGAATAAATATTTTATTCTTTTTTAATTCTAGCCTAATTAGGCCCCTCAGTCCGCATTCAGTGAAAATAGCTGCATGCGTTATACTTCCAGCATTCCCTTATGCCTTTGTTCTGCAGAGCTTCCTGTGTGGTTTTCATGACTAAGGTACCCAAGGATCAGTATGCACCGTTTTACTGTGAATTTTCTGAGATGATCCTCCAAAGCTTTTCTTTATGATGGCTGTAGGACTAGTATCTTCAGCTAACCTAATTCCAGAAAAACTTAGAAATACTAGTAATCCATATGTTACTAAGTATAAGGCCCTCTGGTTATGGAGGCAAAAGTTATAGTGAGAAAAAAAATGGTATTTTATTAAATTGACATACATTTAGAGGATATATCTCTCTATGTAAGATATATCTGTGTCTTTAACAAAACTAAGTCTTTCAGCTCTTGCACAACTCCAGTGAACATCAGGCTTAACTAGACTGGAAACAATTTATTTGGGAACATCCTAATTAACGTTGCTTAACTTGTGTACCTGCAGGAAAAGAGTAGTAAAGATAGATGGAACAAAGAGCAGTCATGGGGTTGTGGGAGATAGGTGTGTAGCTAACCTAGAAGTGATGAGGTAGCAGGCACTGAGGCATGTTGCATAATTGCACAGGCTCTTTGCTGTGTAAAGGCAGAGGTGCTGGAAGTTCTTGTGTTGATTGCTTTGGTGTGGCCTTGTTTCATTTTGGTGTTTGTTGTTCTGTGGGAAGTGAATTTCACTGGCAAAGTGTTGGCATAGCTGGAAGTTGTTCCTACACTGAGAAGGAGACATTCCGGGAGAACTTAGTAGAAGGAATCATGCACTTTTGGTACGTGATGTAAATAATGGTTTCCCATATATATTCCCACATAAAGATAAGACTGGTGAGAGGACTCTTGCCCTGCCCCCCAATTTTGTATGATACCCAATGGCAGGGAGCAGTGAGAATGGGTGCTGGGAGTAGCCACAGGAGCTCACCTGGTGCAGTTCCACAGGACCTGAGTAGGGCAGGGTGGTGATAGTGATAGGGTCCACCAGCAGCCTCAGTCAAGGTGATGAGCCTGATCCTGGGTGTCCAATTGGGAAAGAACAGCAGGAGAGGGCTTAGAAACAAGGCTATAAGTCTAATGTCATTCCAGGGGACATGATATAAGGCTACCACCTTTGTCAGTCTCAAGTTCCTTTAGCAAAACCAGTCTCTAAATCAGGGCAGCTGGGACAGGCACAGCTGTGCTGCAGCTCAGGCAGGGACTGAAGGCTCAGACAAGAGCTGAAATAGAGCTGCTGGGTGAATGAGCATAGACATGTGCATGGAGGTCACAGGTGAGGTTGGTGAGGGCTTGTTATTACCAGTTTAGGCTTGCCAGAGCACTCAGAGCCCTGACAGGAACTGCCTGAAGGCAGTTCTTTCAGAGGTACAATCTGATCTCTTAGAGGAATGTCCTTGGTGGGTAAGAGTTGTTATATTGTTGAGGTAGATGTGTAACTGCTAGGACATTCACACAAGTATTACAAATTAAAGCCTCACAACAGAATTGTCAAAAACCTAAACATCCTAAACATAAACATCTCAGATTCATTTTATCCATGAGACATTAAAATGGCTTGGGGAGATGGCAAAGGTGAAAAAAAAAACGTGTCCAGCATAGGGTTAACTCACAAGGATGATCAATGAAAAACCAGAAACACCGAGCTTGTAGAAGGAAAACTATTTTTATTCACACATGAAACCTGGTCCTCAGGAAAGACCTACAAAGGCAAACCTGGGAACCCAAAGTACCAATTCCGGTCAGTGTTCAAAACTGTGGACTCAAGATCCGATCAGTGAAAGTTTTATGAGCACTGTAGTTTTCTGTACATCTCATGAACTAGTAACCCATTGTTGTGCCATGGAAGTTCACTTCTATAATCTGTCATCTCTCCTAGCTGACATACTTGATGAACTGTTTTGCTCTCTTAATGAACATTAATTAGGTTGCAACCAGAGCAGTCACTCCCAGCCTGTACTTAGCTTGATGTCTGTGCTGTGCAGATCCCACTTCTAAATTAGTTTTTATTCTCCACCCCAAAATGCCTTATTCCAGACATAGTCGATGACACCTTGCTTCACATCCCATGTAATTTTTGTATTCGTAGACATCTGAGTTAAAGCAACACTGCTAGCTTACACAAAGTATTACAATCAGGAAAAGACAGGAGCACACAAGTTGTTTTGCTGAAGTACTAGCAAGGGCAGATTTAATCCTTGCTTCTTGGCAACACAAAGTTAATACTTGAGCTTTGTAGAAGGAGAGATAAGAACACAGGTTGACCAAAGTATCAATCTCCTTAATCTGGACCATTAGCAATTTTGTGTTTCTTCATGCAATTATTTTTTTAAAGTAAGGAATTAAGTTCTAAATTATATTGACAAAACCAGGATTAGCCATATTTTTTTAAGAATCAGTGCCCACATGAAGCATCAGCACCTTACAGTGTCCATTGCTAAAACTATCCTGACTTTCTTAGCAATCTGTTGGTTTGCCTTTGCATTATTAGAATTTCATCAGCTCAAAAGAGCCTGAGCCCTAATTCTGGCCTTGGCAGGTCATGCATGACTGCTGCTGTTGCAAGGAGTATTTAGCTCTCTTGTATTTTTACTGGAGCTGAGGCTTGTGCTCACAGACTTTTTTTAAATATTGGTTTCTTCTCTTCTTGCATTTGGGAAGGGGAGGATCCTAGTGCTCTCCTTGTTTCCATTACTCATTCATCCATGCGTGTTATGGACATATTGCTATGTTGATTTTTGTGAAAAATGCGTTCCAGAGACACTAATCTGACCCCATTGCAAACCTACTAGAAAATTAATGACATCAAGGCCATTTATCGAGAAAAAAAATATCAAAAATCAGACAGAAAATGGTTTCAAATAGGAACTAGAAGAGCCTGCAGAACACAATTCAATAAAAATTGTGCTTTCTTTGTATTTCTGTTTCTAGTATATTCTGGAAAATAATACTTGTCCTTTTTTTCCCAGCTGAATATTGTGTTGACATTGGGGAGGATTTCTACTTTTCATTTCTTGAGCAAACACAAAGGTTGAGGAAACAGTAGATATAATAAGAAAACTTATTAGTAATTATTATAGTAACTAATAACAAGATAATATTAAATGATGATGTTATTTAAAAAGAAGTGGGACAAGCAGCTTTTCTAGTCTTGTCAGAATCCAGGGGAGCTGGATAATACAAATGGGTGCACTGCACTGACAGAGTGGCCAGGTAAACTCTTTGCTTTGGGATGGATGCTCTTACTTGAATATGATGAAGTCTTCCTGCTACTGCTTCTGCAGTGCCTCTATTTACGCTGATCCTAATAATAAAAACCCTGAACCCAGTCTAATTAGGTCTGGTGTAATTGTTAAGCTTACTAGGAGCTGTAGTATGTGTCAGCTCACAGGTTGGCATTGCCTTGCAACTAAAAAAGTAAAAAATGATTTCAGAGTGTGGTTTGGGAACATGACTACTATTTATCTGACAGATCTTTTTTGCAACAGTCCTTCAATGTTTTATCTCTTTTCTCAACACTTTGAGTGACATGAGGTTGTCACACTTGGCATTGAAGAGCCTGACTTTTATGCACTTCTTTTCTATGCATTGATATTTCTGGGAAAGGTGTGCCTTGAAAAATCATAGCAGAGGACAAGGAAAGAAAACAGTAGATGGTTACATTCCCAGTGTAAGTCTGTGAGTCTCCTCTAGACGGTATTTTCTTCCTGTGCATTAGTTGCATGGTGTTACCTGATTAGCAGTCTCTTTTATTCAAATATTTCTGTTATTCTTTTTATTCAAATAAAAATTAAAATAATCATAGAAAGACATCAAATAATATTAAACTAATCAGGAATTAAAAGAGTGCTGTGCCAGCTCTCGTGATATAATCTACTGCAGAGACACCTGTATCATAAAAATTTGTCTTACATGCTGTGTTGAAACTTAGATTGTACCATGTCTTTGGGAAGTTACCAATGTATTTTCATAAGATACCAGTATTGTCTTGTTGTCATTGACTTAGATTTATGAGTTTTTGAGAATTGGAATAGGGTTAAAATCTATGTAATGAAATATTGGAGGAAAACTATTTAACTGTTTAACAAAGTCTGACCTGGATTTCATACACTGTACGGTAATATTGCAATTAATAAATCCAGAATAGCAGCCATATGCATCTTCAGATGAATTCATAGGGAATTCCATGCCCAGTGGGTGTTTTCTAGGAGAAATGTTTTTTCTAGTGTAATGTTTTCCTTTAACAGCCTTAGGTGAAAATTTAGAGAGACGGAGAAGAAATCCCAGCTGTGGACTTGAAATGACTCTGTACTGAGGTCTGCATGGAGCCCATGTGCCACAGGCTGAACTCTGCCTGCAGCGTCAACCCACTGGCCCAAAGACATGGCTCATGGCCCTTACCACAGCCACCACTGACCTTCTGCCCACTGTGACATAGCCACCTCAGCACTGGGGGAGCCAGGGCTGATGTGAGGCACAGAAAATTACAAAATTTCTTTTAAAAAACAGCTACATTAAAACTACACAGTTAAAGCACTCAAAAATCCCCAAGATGATGTTTTCTCAGCCAAGCCTGGCTTATTCTATCTGATCTTCACTACCATCCCTGTCTCTAATGTTCAGACTTCTCTTTTTCTATTTGTAAAGAATCCTTATATAATTTTTGTACGACCAATACATTGTTCATAGTCTTATCTAATAAGCTTGCTTTGCAGTCCTTTTGCTTCCTTTAAAAGTGCTTGCTGATTAGTAAAATATGTAATTGTTTTTATTTTTAAATAGTCAAGATTTCTAGATCAGCAGAAAAGAATTCTTAACTTTAGACTATATTATTTCAGAGCCTACCACTCTGTGACAGTGTACTGCAAGGAAGACATCTAGTAGATTGACCAGTCTACTTCAACAACAGGGCTGCCAAGTTTTATTTCTTTTTTTTACCCTATTTTTAAAAATTTTTTAAATTTTAATGTTATAGAGTATCCTGAAATAAGATGGAATTTCTAGTAGGTTTCATATATGTTCTTTTTGTTCTTATTTCTGTTGAGGAAAAACAGTCAAGAAAATTAATCAGTCCTGATGTATAAAACACAGACCAAACTCTTTCTGAAAACAAGAAATATTGTTTGTGGCTTAGCAGCTTAAAAATCTGCAAATGGTGTTTGTCATAGAGTTCTATGCTGTCACTATTGATGGTTTTGAAATGCTTTCATTCACTTCAACTGATCCTTTTCCCAGATAGTAATTATGACTGATGTCTTTTAAGCAGAGACTGCAGATATGTCTGTTGTTGCTATGAAAATGCATGTGAACTAGGTCACTGCTGCAGTATGCTGGAATGTGAGTCTTCATTTTGTAAATGTTTTAGATTCCTGAGGATTCTGCTTCTGTTTCTGCTCAAACTTACCATAATAGTAAGATAAAATATTTATACTGGAATTAGTTTGGTCAGGCCATCATTTTGTTTGACAGATTGGGTCACCTTTAGGGGAATTAACAGTTTGAGAGCTTCAAACTCGTTTGGGATTTTGATACACTGCTCATGGTGAGCACCACGATATTGACGCACATATTGACACACAATACTGTAACAATGACACAACGTAGCTGGAAAGCACATTCTCCTGAACCAGAGAGGGTGAAATATCAGACTTTGGTTCTGAAACGAAAAAATGTGCTGCAGGACTCAAGAAAACAGTATCACAAGAAACTGTTTTCCATCAGTAATTCTTGGTACTTTGAGACAGCTTTTCCAGATATCTGAGCTTCTCACTGTGATTGCCTGTACATTCATGTTCTCTTAATCTCACTTTTTTCATTTAAGTCTTTGCTGACACAAATTCCTGGGAATTCTCTAAGGTTAAATGACAAAAGTCCTTTCTGGCACCTAGTGGTTCTTGAAGGGTTTGAGATAACAACAGATATCATTGGAATGTGCGAAGTTGAATTCATAGCTGTTCTTGCTATTTAGATTGACAGGCCTCTGTGCTCGCTTGCCTGACTGTATACTGGAGCCCAGTGCTCATTAATGGCTGCTTTTTACTTTTGCTGCTTGCTGTAGTGTAGTGCTGCTCATCATCTGGCTCTGCCGTGCCTGGGAACAGTTTGATAACAGAGAGGGAAACGTGTCAGGGCTGGCAGATGGCCCGGGCATCACTGCTGTCTGTATTGCTGTGCTGGACAGGCTGGAACTCCAGTGGGAACTCGAATTGAAGGGACTGTGATCTGTGGATGAATCCACTCAAGAGCACGACACCCTGAAACACCTGTGGCCTTGGCCAAGTCCCCAGCAGAACGTATCTCGAAGCGTCTGTGGCGGTGATTATGGAAGGGATTGTGGCCATGCTGCAGGTACACTTCAAAGCATCTGTGGCTGTGGATGATGCACATCGGCTTGTGAATGTACACTTTATATCATCTGATGCCTGAAATTAAATTTGAAGTAATTATAAAAATGGTACTTCTTCCTGTGCTTTATAGACATAGCCTAGAAATGAAGTGCCAACAGGCAATAATGTAACTTTCACAGTTTGTGCCTCTCTGACAGCACAAATGACCAGATGATGTTTCTTCTTCAACTCCTCAAAGTACTGCTTGAAATAAAAAATACATTTAGGCACTTAAGGCTTGATTTATAAAAATTCTGTTTCCTCCTTTTATGCAGGTTCTTTGCATCATTTGCTTGGTAAAAGAAAACTTTGATCTCATGAGTTATAAATGGGATTGAAGATGTGAAAAAACTGTGGTATTCTCAGAATGGATGAGTAGATTTCACTGCAATATATTTTATTCAAATAGATATAGTGGCAACATTTTACATGTGAAGTGCAGAAGCTACAGTTGCCTGGAAGAATGTCAGTCAGGTTGACAAAAATACTCTAGACACAGGATCCTTTTAAAAACAATGTGTTTGGTCTGATCAGGCACTTCCAGGGCATTCACACTGAAGTACTTGCTAGGTAATTTTTTAGATTGTTAAATAAACTAGTGTCAAGGTGCTACTTCTAACATGTAATTAATTTGTGGGAAAGGGGTGAATATTATTTTTTACTGCTTCCTCTTTTGTAATAAAAAGGAGGCCAAACAAAAAGAACTGAGGGCCAGTCATTTTAGGTACCATATGAATATGATGAAAGCACAACTAACTAAAGATTTACAACTGAAATTAGAGCTAAGAGATAGTAGGGTAATAAAAATTTCAGGATGACAGTGTGCAAAGGTTAGGTTTAGTGCTTTAAGTGATAAGTATGCTGGATTGCTAAGCACCTTTTTGTTGAAACCCAGTGTTAAACCAGAATATGAAGATGGGAAGTGTAATGGGGGGTGGAATTTGTGTGGGTTTTTCTAAAGGTTGTATGAGAGAACATGGAAAAATGATTGAGCTGACCTGGCAAGCAGCTTAGATCTGCACAGCTGGCAGACACTTCCAGATAGGTGGTCTCATTCCTCACCTTACATACAGGGAGTGTGTACAGAGCATCCCACATTCACATTTCTGCACTGTAAACATCATCTTGTGAGAGCAAATGGCTCAGTGGAAAGTACTGACCATTAATTATTCATCCTCTTGATTATGATTTGCAATATGTGTGTACTCTGAGCTATTTGAACTATGGAAGTAGCCTGATAGTGACATGATACAAACATTCTGCTTCATAGCCATAGCAAAAATGAATAAAAAAAGTGATTTATTCCTTGATCATATTTCCTATTATCATAAAGCATTCTACTCACTGCTAAATTAAAGTCATATCTTTTTGCATCAGGACAGGATGATCATCTAATGATCTGGAAAATTATCTCAAGGAGAACTCTTAGTGATTTAGTTTTATTTGCAAAGTTAAGGGACACTTAAAAGAATATTGTGTGCCAATATTAGAGTAGTGCCAGCATTTTGACTTCTACTCAAATTATTACCTAAGTTTTTGCTTTTTGAGATGCAAGAAATACTGACTCTCTCACTGCACACAGTACAGCAGGTTTGTCAGATCTTTTCATATGGCCAGGTAGAAGACCTCTAATATTTTCCGTTTTCCTGATGTGGATAGACTTCCATATTTTTCTATATACCTGAGCAGCCTCCTGCTTCTCTCTGTGGTTCTTGTTTTATTGTCTGTAAACTTTATTTTTAAGGCTGACAGAAAACAGTAACAATTTTCACCCCCTAATAATCTTCCTCAGCCATCTCCAAAAAACAGTGATTATCTGTAGCTCTCTGGCTTGTGGTGGTTCCTGCTGTAATAATTGCCAAAACAGATAGTATTTTCTCTAGTCTTTTGCTAACATTTTTACTCTAAGAGATAAACCCACAATAATTCCATTGATGTCAATGGAGCTACTTCATCCTGGTATTGCTGAAACTGAAAACACCATAATGATGCCATTAGAAGCATCCTGTTTGAGGCAGGTTTGGTTGAAGATATAATTTTATAAAAACAAAAAAGAAAAAGGCATCTCCAAATGCTTTGAATTTGAAGATTAAAGATTTGGGATTAAATTTGCAGTTAATGCTGTGAAGAAAAAGTCAAGAGGATATTACTGGGACAAGGCATACTTATACTTTTGCAGCTCATCAGATCTTTGCCATCACATATCTGTAAACTTTTTATGTGTGACAGCTTTAATATGCATTGCTAAGGCTGCTGATATCATTAGTTTTATTTTTCTGAGTCCTTATGCCCTTGTTAATAGCAGGTATAGCAGGTATTGATTTCGCCCTCTCAGAATATCACTCTGTGTTGATGGAGTGGGCTCAGGGTACCTAAATGACTGGGTAAGTTCCCATGATATCTTTTCTAGATAGTACAGGAGTAGAGCTTTTCCTTTGCATGTGCAGGGTCAAAGGACCCATCAGAAATGTTAACACATTTGAGAATTATTTTCTGCTTGTTGTACTATCGGAACAGCAAAGATGCATTTAAATATACTTCTATTTAAAAAAAAAAACAGTAATAAAAGCAAATAAAAATTCAAATCCCCAACAAACCAAAATATGTTGTGGTTACCCATTTCTTCTTTGGTATGGAAAAGGAGGGACAGGATGTTATTTGAGTAACATGAGGTGCCTAGATGTCCTCAGATGAGTATTAGAGAGAGCATGTAAAAACTGACACAGAACGCAGTGGGATAAGGGGAGGAAGGAAGAGGCAGCAGCACGTTTGCTAAATTTGCTGCCGTCCTTGATTTCCCGCAGCGATGGTATGTATGGTAGTACCTTACACGCTGTGAGGTGTGTAAGTACTGAGTACCTTACATATGTGAGGTATTACCTACCGCTGCTGTGCTTGCAGACAGGGCGCACTTTACAACAGGGTGCAAAGCCAGAGCGGTTTGCCGAGCTGTGCCACTAGATGGAGGCAGATGCTGCGCAGTTCACACCTGCGGGGCAGCCTTAGCCGTGCCAACGGCAGCACTTCTCCCCCACTGAGAGGTCCCCTATGGGAATGGGAACGCAATAGGCAAGAAATAAAATGCTGCTGGCAGCCGCATCAGCGGTACCTTTGCCGTCTCTGAGGACAGAATTCCCGTTTTCTATTTTATTTCACTTGCTGTGGAGATGCTAACTTGGCGCTGCTGCCTCTCTTGAGATTTATGCTTCAAGACACAAGGGTACCTCACTGGCACCTGTGCTGGCCCTACTGCATGCCAGTCACCTCCCAGATGTGTCCCATTGCCAGGACGGTATTCCTAGGAATACACATCTGGGTTTTATCCCATTCATCTCAGCTCATAAGGGTATTAAGTATTCACTAGGAAACAAATCTTCTACTTTCAGTCAAGTATTTGTTCTCCTGGCTTGATTTGTCACAGTGCCTCCTCCGGCACTGTGCATGGATTGTTCTGTGTGGCCTTAGGACTGTTTTCTTCTGCACAGTCTTTCCTCTGATAAAGCCTATCTGCTATGGCTGTTTTCTCTTTATGAAGCATTAGCAAGTGACTTGAGCTTGATAAAGAGCATGGTGTGTCTCTGTTTTGTGCTTTGTTCCCTGTGGGGACTTTGGCCCAGGGAAACAGGTCAACATTGCATCTTTCCAGTACCCCCCAGGTCAACCCAAGCTGATTGAGCATCCACATAGACCATAGACCCCTTCTTCATAGCCTTTAATACAGATTGGATCTGACTCTCCATTCTGGGGCTTCAAGTTTTTTCTCATACCTCAAGACACTTGTGCCCTCAGAATAATATCCACTTAGCACCAGCTACTTCATCTCTGAGCTTTGTGTGGAAGAAATGGCTGGTAACTGATGGGAGCATTTTCAAACTGATGTTGATATTGCACTGATGCTTTGTTTGTTGCTCAGCAGCCTTTACATTAAGTAAAGACTTTTCAGCTTCTCACACCACTCCATCAGTGAGAAGGCTGGGGGGTATAGGAAGCTCGAAGGGGACACAGCTGGGACCCAAACTTGCCAGAGGGATATTCCATACCACAGGATGTCATATTCAGTATATAAACTAGAGCGAAAGCTGGCCAGAGGCTTCTATTTGGGCACTACCTGGGCATTGGTCTGTGGGTGGTGAGCAACTGCATTGTGCATCCTTTGCTTTGTACATTCTTCTTCTTCTTCTTCTTCTTCTTCTTCTTCTTCTTCTTCTTCTTCTTCTTCTTCTTCTTCTTCTTCTTCTTCTTCTTCTTCTTCTTCTTCTTCTTCTTCTTCTTCTTCTTCTTCTTCTTCTTCTTCTTCTTCTTCTTCTTCTTCTTCTTCTTCTTCTTCTTCTTCTTCTTCTTCTTCTTCTTCTTCTTCTTCTTCTTCTTCTTCTTCTTCTTCTTCTTCTTCTTCTTCTTCTTCTTCTTCTTCTTCTTCTTCTTCTTCTTCTTCTTCTTCTTCTTCTTCTTCTTCTTCTTCTTCTTCTTCTTCTTCTTCTTCTTCTTCTTCTTCTTCTTCTTCTTCTTCTTCTTCTTCTTCTTCTTCTTCTTCTTCTTCTTCTTCTTCTTCTTCTTCTTCTTCTTCTTCTTCTTCTTCTTCTTCTTCTTCTTCTTCTTCTTCTTCTTCTTCTTCTTCTTCTTCTTCTTCTTCTTCTTCTTCTTCTTCTTCTTCTTCTTCTTCTTCTTCTTCTTCTTCTTCTTCTTCTTCTTCTTCTTCTTCTTCTTCTTCTTCTTCTTCTTCTTCTTCTTCTTCTTCTTCTTCTTCTTCTTCTTCTTCTTCTTCTTCTTCTTCTTCTTCTTCTTCTTCTTCTTCTTCTTCTTCTTCTTCTTCTTCTTCCTTCTACTTTCTTCTACTTGTGGTTGTTGTTTATTGTTATTTCCCCTTCCTTTTCAGTCTTATTGAACTTACTTTGTCTCCACACATGTATTTTACCTTTTTTTCTGCATTTCTTTCCCCCATCCTATTGAGGGGAGCAGAGTGAGTGTGGTGTTTGGTTACCTGTCCAGTTAAATAGTGTCAGTCCATTTTGGCACTCAATACGAGGCAGGAAGGGTTGAAATAACAACGGATCTAACCAGAGCATGTTAAACCAAACTTGTTATAAGCATCCACTGTATTAGTTTAATAGTCACTGGTCACAATGTTGATTTATTTGCTCTCAGAGTTGTTGTGTGTTCTCCGAATTGCGTTGTGTACGCACCACGTCCCCTGCTGTGCTGTGTCACCTCTGGGGGCTGGGTTAAGGTGGTCCCTAGTACTGGGTAACCCTGGTTTAGGAGACGGTAAGGATGCTGGCCGTGACGCTGAGCTGGTGGCGTTTGTGCTCCGCATCTCTGTGTACAGGGAGCCATCTGTCGGGAACTATTAATAAATACACCTTCTACCTTGCTAATTTTGACGATTTTGAATATCCTTGGGAGAATCCCTGTGGGTTTTTTGTTTGTTTGTTTGTTGGTTTGGTTTGTTTGTTTGTTTGGTTTTTTTGTGGGTTTTGTTTTGTTTTGTTTTAAATTCAAAAATACCCAAGAGATTTTGACTATCACAGAGGACAATGGGAATCCCAGTCCACTACTTCTCAAGCCTGCTTCTCTGGAAAGCCAGGGAGGACATGATGATAAAAAGTTTTTCCCTTTGGGAAAGCCTCCCAGCCCGTACTGAAGGAAACACTGTGGAGACCTCCTCTATGTGTGAGCCATATGGGAAGCACACTGATTCGGAGGAGTCAATACTGTAAAGTGGCAGGATATGCATGGGAACTGAAAGCAAGCCAGGAACAGGGTTTGTTCCTACATCAGTAGATGCACACGGACTCTTTAGGTGCCTATAAACCTATTCACAAACATACTTGTCTGACTGTCTATCATGCATGCAGGAGTAACTTAATCCCTCAGTGAAATGCCACAAGAAAAAAGAAAACCTTAGAAAAAGAGTATACTTTTTTAAGATTTATTTTTGTTAGATGGAATTGTGTAAAGTGCAAATAAATCAATATAAAATTTAGGGAGAGAAAGTGCAGCCCAGAAGCTTCATTTGCCAGAGGATTTAAATTATTTTGGAGCACAAAAACAATGAGATGTCAATTCTTTGATCTTCGTTAAGCACTTTCTTCAAGAGTTTGATGACTTTTTCCCTGTGGAAAAGAAGCACAAAACATAGAGACCCTACTGAAAATTGACAATGCAGACAACTATGTTTTATTCCTAGTGTTCCTCTAGCATGCCCTGAGTCAGGTGGTGCCTAAAGAAAAGCAAACCTGGCACGTTTTGTCCAGTGGGGTCAATTCTAGTTATGTTCCCTTGTTGCTGAGGAGTGTCTGCCTTTACTGAGCTTGGTGTGTGGCACAGTACCTCTCCTCTTCTGTCAGCAGCACCACTCACTGAAACAGCTCATTTGCAGAGCAAGGGCCACAGGATTTGCTTGGCAGAATGAAGGTGTGTGGGAGGACAGAGCACCAGGTCATGCACTGCTGCTTTGTCACCTCTTGGCTGCAGTGGGGACAGGCTACGGAGGAAACATAATGAATGGACAGAGTATGCAGGGGTTTGTTTTTCCCAAGTTTGTTCACTTTCTGTCTTTTTGGTAATATGATGAGGCCCTTGCAATCAGGGAGAGTGAAATCTGTACCCCAGTAGGTTTTGTCATGAAAATCAAATTTCATCATGAACTTACCGTATAACTTCTGAATTCCTCTCCTGTCATCTGCTGGAAGCTTGAAGGTTTCTGGGTTCTGATATGAGTAGATAGGGTACATCAGAGCTCCAGTGACATTTGAATGATCAAGTCCCAAAGAATGGCCAAATTCATGAGCAGCAACGAGGAACAAATTGATATCTACAACATAGAAGCACATACATGTATGTTAAAGGTATGGCATTCCTTTTTGAAATACAATTAATGGAAATAGCAGGAGAATTTGTATATTTTGGTTCATCTTGGAATGAAAACCTAGGCTTTTGATCCATTATTGTTGAGCTTTCTTATATAATTGTGATATTTTATAAAAAAACTGCTGATTCCTTGCATATGCGTCTAGAGACCCTGAGTCTCCTTCGGACTCTGCTTTTGGTCAACCTCATTCCTAAAAGCAAGTCAATTTACCTTTTCACAATTTATGTAGAAATCAGGGGCTCATAGTCCTTGTTTAGCTTGCAAAAAGTGTTTTAAAATATAGACAGAACAGGCATTATCTAGCTGTTCATGGTAATGAAGCACAAGTACTTAAAAAGAATAGAAATGTTAGTACTGAAGAAGTACTGAGAGATGAAGAGTAATTGAAAACACTTCCTGTGGCTGTGTTCTTCCAACATGTACAATACTTGCTTCTCGCTTTCATATACACATGAGCTTTACCTTGATCGATATCTGACCATTTTTCATCCTCATCAAAATGAGCATCTCCACCAAGCCCTTCTCCAGGTGGAAATGCATGGGCCAGCGTGCCACTTTTTCCATCAAAAGCAGATCCATCACCATGCTCTGCATTTGAAATAAATCAATGTCATCAGATGAGATCAGTTGTCATATTTAACTTCAGAAAATTGAAGCATGCTGTTGGTTTGTGCTAGTTTTGCTGGCTGCCAATCCTTAAAAAAAATCTTACAATGGCAGCAAGGTTGTGAAAATGCAAAGTGAGGCTTAGGAAAACACTCTTCAAATTCATGACTTAAGTTCAAATCTTGTATTTGATAGTTCAGTCTGCTACATGTTTCAGAAAGAGCTGAATTGTTTTTTTCCTGAGCTTTTGTCAGAAGCGTGGATCTGAGGCAGCACTCAGGGATTATTTCAGAATAAATACTTAATGCTTGACAACGTCGTTAACATCTGAATGTTTTTGGTGTTGAAAAGTGCTGGACAATATTCATTGTAGACATTCTTACTTGCACTGATTTTAGTGTGAGACTGTGGTTTGGGATAGATAACCATGTTTCTGAAGAGTTAAGTTCATTTATTCCCAGCCTTGAAGTATGTTCTCTTATCTACTTCTGCCATAGAGCAGGTAGAATATTACTGTTTCCTACCTCAAGTGCAAGAACTGGATCAGAGTTGTACCAACACTGAAAATTTCCCTCTCCCTCATAGTGACTCTCTGACTTTATTGAGTAGTATTTGTGAAATCAGATGCCATCCTGTGTCCTTTCCCCCAGACCATGTGGATGGCCCTTAGGGCACAACTAACGCAGGCAGAAGAGACCTAATCCTGGTGTATGACATGAGATTAAAACCCATTCCAGCTTGCAGGGTTATTTCTCACTTTGACTGGGACATTAAGTCACCTCTTTATGGCACCATAATGTTCTTCCCATCAGTGACACACAGGCTTTGGACACTTTGGTGTTCATATGCAGCCATCTGCTTGCAAGCCAGGTGTCAGATCTTCACTTACAGTCAATGGAGCTCTAGTAAATATTGTCAATGGAACTAGAGAGCAAATCAGATAACCTTAAAGTAGGCATTTAGTTTGTCTAAGCTGAGTCAGTTTACATGCCAGGCACAAGTTAAAGGTAGGGCTGCATCCATAGACTATTCCAGATCACAGATGGACTTCTGAAGTGACTTCTGCTCATCCCCACTTACCATGCTTTGGCTGCTGCACCTTGGTGCAGCCTTGGGGTGCACCATACG
>WAAG01002436.1:0-12022 GCA_013390105.1 Tichodroma muraria | reverse complement strand
CCAAACTACTACACTCACTTAAAGCACTAATTTGAAACATCAGTCTAAAATTATCCCTCCACCAGAAGGCAAATCAGATGCCCAAGATTTATGGCAACTGTCTTGACATTTACCTGACTCATACTGAAAAAGGTTTTTTTCCTGGTTTGTCTCAATCCCTTTGGCAGTTTTCTAACATCCTTTATTTGCACAGCAGCTTCTGTGATAAATATGTCACTCTGAAACATGGTGTAATGTTCCTCGGAGGTGATGCACACCTGTTAAAATTATTTTTAATTACTCCAGAAATTGTACTCTTTGGTCTAATGTATATTAAGAGTTTAATTGAAACACCACAAATCAAGAGATGCTTCAATGAATCATCCAGAGAGATGCTAGATAAACCCCAAACAATTCAGTACTTGCTGAAATGATCAAACAGAATATCATGACATTTTACTGTTCTGAACAGAAATGAAACAGCATCAGAAAGAAGAAAATGACAGAAAGAAAACTAGACACCAGAGATGTTTCTAATCTGACTATTTAGACACTGGCATTAGCTGTTTATTGACATAACAGGCTGTAAAGCAGAACCACTGGGAAAATGCAGTCAGTGATTTGGTGTGTGCATAGGGAAACAGAGGTGTGTCACTCGTATTTAACTGTTAGCAGAAAAAGGAGTAAATGGATCAAGTACTATATTTGCTGAATAATTTGTCTGCGTGGATGAACTATCACTAAGTCATTAGTGATTCTGTTATTAGATCTGCATGGATAAAAGCCCATGTGCTCAGAGGAGTATTCCATGATGGATTAGCTAAGAGAAAGGACAGTTAAATTCTTTTACTTAAGAGCATCTTTATTCTGGTATGATCAAGGAATTACACTAGTAGTAGCAAAGAGATAGGCAAGGTTTATTTCTGTGGTCTGGTCACTTATTTTCAGAGTATTAAGCGATGAATCCAGTTTCTTTCATTTTGATATTTTCCTGAAATTGTCAACTGTTGCTATGGGTGGGCAACATCTTTATATTATCTTGATCTGATTTTGAAACTTGGTAGCCACCATCCTAGAACAATGTTTGTAAACAGTAAGGATCAGTAAGGATAATGCAAAAGAGTGAGCATCTGTGGAAATCACAGCTTGGAGGAGTGTGTTCATAAAGAGTTGTCACACCTGTATTATGTTTCTGCTTCATTAATCATTATTATTTTTAAAGTGCCAAATATTTAGAATTAAGGCTGACATCCTCAGGACTAGAATATTTTAGCCAATATTGTTGTATAAACTGTTTCTCTGCTTTCTGAATATTCACACATGCCTCTGTTATTGCTTCTTGGCTGAAGATTACTGCTCCCATAACCAGCCAAGCTGTTCATATCAGAACTCCTAATCCACTTTGGAGCAATATCAGCCAATTGAACCTAAACTAATGCTTTAAGCATGTCTGGTTCAAGACTTCTCCATAATAAAGACAAAAGTTGGATGCAGAAAATATAATCTTAAAATTATTTAGTTGTGGTTGGCCAGGCACCATTCTCTTGGTGTAATTCAGGAACCAGACCCAAGTTAATCTCCTTGCTGTAGCGGTGAAAAGTCATGGCTCTGCTTTCTTTGTCCAACAAGGCAGTTCATATCCCTTAGCTACCATTTGAACCGTGGTGATGGGAAAGTAGAAAGTAAAGCAAGAATCTGTAGAGGGAGTTTTCAGCTCTCCTTTGCTCTGTCTTTCTCCTCCAAGGGAGCTGGTTACCTTTATAGCCTCTCCTGTAACTCAGAGCTGGTGAAAGGTAAAGTCAGAGCTCAAGCCGCTTGTCTCCCACCCACTGCTTTGCAAGTGATTACTTGGTTTTACCTGCACAGCCATGAGAAGAGAATAGTGCTGGAAGGAAAGAGAGGTGGGGAGGCTGGTGTAGGCATGGACTCAGAAATGTGGCTTGTCATTGTCCTGATAAACTGGACAACCTCTTTAGTTTTACCTTGTCACCAGTAATCTGCTGCTCTTGGTGAATATATACAAGGCTTATGCCTAAAGCCAGTTCTGCATCTTGGCAGAGCTACTGTAAATCTGTTCTTGTGTCTCTGGTGGGAATTTGTTCTAGATGTGATCTGAAGTGCTTCAGACTTTTTCCTACTTTTTTTTTTTTTTCCCTGTGAATATTCCACAACTCAGCCAGAGCAGCCTCAAGTGTTTCCACAGTGCACATGCAGATCAGCACTGGAGCACACCTAGAGCAGATTTTAGTCTTCCTGTACACCTTGAATTCCCTCTGTGTGCACAGCTCTAGTGATACATGTACTCCCACTGAATGAGCCCTGTTTGTAGGCATGATACACCTGAGCAGTAGTTCTGGTGTGTTCTGTGTATGGTAGGCTTGTTGCTTATGTGGCACACAGGTGTGCAGACCTCTGTCCAGGAGATCCCAGACAGAAGTCTGAGACGTCTAAATAAGGAACAATTCTGCATTCAAGTATGAACACAATTTCTTGCATGTCTACCATTTGCCTCAACAAGACTACTCACTATCTACCCACTCAGTTTCTACAAAACTGAAATAAATATAGGAATATAAACTGGAATTATATACTGGAATATAAACAGGATTATAAAATGATATTGAAAAGAAAGGCTAATAAAGTAATCTAGTTTGGTTGTTGTTATTCATGGTATGACTGGGAACAAGTTGTTCAGACTTTCGTACCAACTATTTCTTCTTAAAGTAGCTGTGACATTTATCACCTTCTACAGCAAGTTTATTGGAGAAGGATGTCAGTAAGTTAATTAGTTAATAATCCATTGTAAACTGTACATGTCAGTAAACTACAAAGTATTATTTTATGTAACAGTGATAACATTTGGCTTTCACAAGTGCTGGCATATTCTAAGAGCTTAATGCAAAGTGTTTGATTAAGTAATTATTCATGAATTTATAATTATTGACTAATTATTAAAAATCTGAGGGATGAAGCAGAAATTAAATAGTACTTTTAAAAGTTATAGGCCTGCCTATCTCAATGGCAGGATTAGCATAAAAACATTCAAATTTTAATATTTTATGTCTATTGTGCTTAAGTTTTTGCTCTCTGAAAGAAATAGTTAATTAATACATGCAGGAATAGTTTACATTTTTTTCAAGTAAGCTTAGCTGAAGAGATTCATAATCTTATGCATTTCCAGATCTATTACATAATTAATTTGTAGGGTTCTAAACCATCCACTGAGACTTCAAAGAAAGTCTTATCTGACAGCAAAATTTTCCCAAAGATTATTAGTTCTTAAAATAATTTTAATAATTCCTTTTATGAAAAAGACAGTAAAAATAAAGTATTATGTTACACTGACTGTGATGGATTGAGGAAGTTCCCTAAGCTGTTCTTGATATAAACATATTCCTGCTTGGTGGGTGGAGAGCACACTGAATTGCAACATAGCTGGGGAATAATGCTGTCATGACATTTGCTCTCCTCTACTCTCCTATAGTTTCTTCTTAGCTTAGAAAAATGTATTTTTTGGTTGCTATATCTAAACATTTTAAAATGGAGAGCTGAGCTTTAGAAAGTTATTTTTCAATAAATAAACCTGAGAATTTTCCACGTTGCAATTTTATGTTTTGGCAAATGACACCCTGCAAAGACACGTGGTAAAGCACAAGGATAAATTCAGTGTTGTTTCTACTGAGCACTTGGTCTAAGATAAATAAGTATCCGCTGTGTCTGGGGATGATCACAATGGCCTGTCTACCAAGTGAGGCAATGGGCTTAAGGGAAGAAAAATTCATGTAACTTTATAATTAAGAGATGTAGTAAAATGTTTGTACACAGGAAGGCTGAATGAAGGTTGTGTGATTAGCCTCAGTACGTCTGTGTAAAAGCATTTGACTCACTCTGTTTTCAGTGTACTTTGAAATGAGGCAGATGATGGGTTCAGCTGCCAGCTACCCTTGCATGGCTTTTACACAATCCAGGCGTCATTCCCTTTCCAGTATGATGGTCTGTGACCTGTGTGCTGCTGAAGCTGGGCTGCAATGAACAGCTCATCTGGGAGAAGTAAGAGGTCAGCAGAGACACTGAGGCCCACTGGGTTGCCCAGACCGCAGCTGTGCCGCTACCAGAGACCCATCCAGCCTGGAGGGGTGTGGCACCTACTGCCAGCACCGTATGTGAGGTTTGGTGTGGCTCATTGGGTGAACATCTTTTATCCCCTGCCATAACTTTTTCTGCTCCCAGGTAGAAAGAGGACTGACTATACCTGTCCAATTCTGGCAGTCTTGTATCCGGTCTCTCATGTTGGAGCTGAGGAGCTGCATCGTGCACTGCTTCCCCAGCTGAGCAGTGCTGAGCACGAGGGGTATGCTCTGCCCACAGGGGCTCCTGAGGCCAGCTGCAGCTCTGCAGTGCTGACTGTGCATGTGACCACACACACTGGGAGCCTGGATGGAGGCAGAGCGGGTCCACATCTGCCTACAGCTTACCATGGAGACAAGTCACTGCCTGCAGGTGTTGGAGAATGAAAGGGCAGATGGGAAGTTATTCATGGATCTGAAATATCAGGGGGAGATTCAGACTTGCTCTTTATGGTACAAAAAGAGCCTATTCTCTTGATTCCAAGACAATCACCCGAGGGAACTTTGTCATCACACNTGTTCTCTTGATTCCAAGACAATCACCTGAGAGAACTTTGTCATCACAGGGACAAATCAGAGAATCACAGAATAGTCTGAGTTGGAAGGTACCCAGAAGGATCATCAAGTCCAGCTCTTAAGTGAATGGCCCATACAGGGATTGGATCCATGACCTTGGTGTTATTATCACTGTGCTCTGACCAACTGAGCTAAAAATCATTATCCTTCCTGTTAATTCAAAACATAGCAATGGAGAATACTGTACCAATTTGAGCATAAATTTAGAATATAAAACGGATTAATGCAAAAAGAGTGATATTGACCTTCTCTTTTGAAATTCTCTATTGTCAATACCTCCCTGTGAGGAACTTCTAACAACCACAACTTAATCAGGCTGTGTTGGACAGGCTGGGACAACCACATGGCACTGTCAGTGCACACCAACACAGGAGTGTGCAGGCAGTGCTGGAGCTCTGGGACAATACCAGCACCACGCCAGCTCTGAGACAGCATCAGCATCCACAGCACACTGGGCTCTGCAGGCAGGCACCACCACCTTCATAAAACCCTTCCAAGCGCCCATATGTTACTGCAGCTGGCAGACCCTGGGAGTAAACACAGCAGTCTTTTCTTTTGTTTCCATGCTGAAAAAGTGATAGGTGTTTATTTGGGACAGTTTTGTACTCAGGTGGACAGACCATTGCTCTTGTCTCCTCTTTGGCTGTGTGTTCTAGGTGGGGAAGGGAGTGGTACCTTCTCTTGATGTGGAATGTGTCTTTCTAGGAATTTGTCAGTGCTTTAATATGGAAAACCACCATTACTTTAGACTACCAATTTTTTTCTGAGTTGTTCTGTGTCTCTGAGAATTATCTAGGAAGAAATATACCTTTCCTTTGAAATTTCCAATAATTTTCCCCTGTGTATCTTCAAAAAACTGTAAACTGAACCAGTGAAAGGCAAAAAATACACACTGAGGCTTCTGTTAACATCTATTTATTCATACAGGAAATCTGTGAACAGCTTGTAATTCTTAGGGTGGCATTTTTAAAGGTTATTTGTCTGTCAAGGTTTTTCAGGTAGAGACTTGAGATGAGCATATTTTCACACTGACAAAAGCAGTTTATTTTTATACAGAAATTTTATTATTTGTACATTTCCACATAATGTTTTGTGGAATTAATTTCCCCTAGATAAAAGGTTTGTATCTAAAGAAATTATAAATAAATTCAGCTATTTCTTTGTTCAGCTGTCCATTATTTCTGGGACTAATATCTTTTTCTTTGTGAGAAAATATACATTTAAGCATAAGTCGTCTTTGTCTCTGGATAATGAATTTAAAAATAACATTCAAAATTGCTGAACTTAGTTCAGACACAATACTGACTTGCTTTATAAAAATATTAGTCCTCCATTAATAGATTTTCTTCAGAATATTGTGAGACAATGATTTTTTACAGCTTTTTTAATTCTATACTAGCCTCTGAATCTCACAGAGATGCAAACAGGGTAGTTGTCTAAGGAAAAAGAAATTAAATATTTCCTTGTATGAATCATCTTACCGGACAAATACTGTTGTGTTCCATGTCTTATTATCTTAAATTATATTTTTTTTATTTAGAGCAGAAATTGCAAGACCGAAGGTCCTTTTGCAAGTCTCCTTTTAGCTTCCTGCATAGGGAGTAACAGTGATATGGAAGAAATAGTTTTTCATCCTTACCTTTCGGGGAGAAAAATAGGATTTGACCATGAGCTAGATCTGTTACTGTAGCATCCCATTCAGGTGAAGATGTGTCTTGAAACCTGTGGCACTGTAAACTGGGCAGAGGCTTCTGTGTCTCCGGTTTAATTCACCAGGATGTTTGCTGCCATGGCAGCCAGCAGCATTCACTGCAGTAGCAGAGAAGTCATATATCTGGGAATGCAGGTTGAATACTAAAATGTAAGGAGGCTTGTGCTTCAGTGGTTAATTTTGGCTCTTTATTGAGCTCTGACGTGGAGGCTGTACTTGCAGTTCTGTGTCAGCCCATCTAAAGTGAAGACCTGTGCACTAGGATCAGTCATGAGCTGGTGAGAGGGAGGGAAAAGCCCGAGACAGTACTTGTGCCTACTTTGGATTTCAGAAGGCAGCAGCTGTAGAGAGAGATGCAGGCCCACTGCTCTGATGAGACTGGTGATTGGATGGAGAGGGGAAAACACAGTTGGCTTTTGGGATTACTTCTATGCTGGAGCAGAGTGTTTGATCAACTCTCTTCTGCTTGAGAGAAATCTAAGTGAAAATGACTAAGTACTGCAGATTAATGTGATGGACGAGAAGTGGCTTAGCAGAGATAGCAGCGTAATTTTGAAGAAGATGACTGTGCATGTGTAGTCCCTAACAGTACGTAGAGTGCATGTGTGAGCTGTGCTTTCACTACAGCTGCAAGTATGTGCTACCTGGGGTGTGCAGCGTGCAGCGATGCAGGGAGCACCGCCCGGACCTTTCAGGGGAATTGAGCTGCTGTCCATCTCGAAATATGAAATCCAACTGAGGTGAAGCCCCAGCCGGAAAGATGCAGCGACATGCTGAATTGTCAGTGTTTAAAGGCACAGAGGTTAGAAGAGGGTGTGTTCGTCTTCAGAAGGTGAAGTCTCTAACCAATCTCACGCTCATCAGTGAAGGGGAGAAGAGGCGATACTCATACAGGGAGAACTGGTTTGGAAACGCCTCCAAGTCCAGCCAGAGTTACCAACAGCGGGATGCAGAAGCTGGGTGCAGAGGCTCCCTGTCCAAGGCATTCTCACAGTCAGTGCACTCTCTCTGCCACTCCAGCTTCACCACACCCCAGTCATTTCAGGGGATACCACCTGCTGGAAGCAGGACATCCAGGAGGTCAGGAGACCAGTGCTCAGATCAAGGCTTTCAGACTGACAATGAGGAGAGCAAAAACTCCGATGATGAAAATGCATCCTGCTCATCCCATTTCCCCAGCAGGACGTGGGCAGAGGAGGAGGAGGAAGGGTGCTTGCATGATGGGACTGCACATCTGGATGAAGATGTGATAATAACAATGCTGGGCGACCTAGAACAGGTGCTTTATACTGATATTTTAGGTAAGTTAACTTTGGCTTGACATAAGAAAGGGCAGGAGGAGACCCAAGTGTTAGCACATATCTGCACGGAGCAGATTTTTGATCTTGACAGTGATTTCCCAAGACAGAACTGGGTTTACTTGCAGTAGTATGCAAAAATAGGGTCTAGCCATTTCTTCTTTGTTTGCTTAATATGACCTCTTAAGGCTGTGTGAAATGAAGACAAATGTCTAAATTGCTTTTGATGGGTGCAGGGGCAGCAACAGCCTGTGAATAACTGAACATAGTTTGTTTAGCTTTTTGAAAAATATGGTGAAATATTTAAGTGCTATTAGTTTGTTGTTAACTAATTTTATTTTAATGACATTTTTTCTCATTAATTTAAAATTGGTATCTTGAATCCAGGTTTTGGGTGGGACAAAACATGTCTCGGCCTTCCTATATACTGTCCCTCCAGTATTTCTTCCACCTTCTCTAGCCCCCCTGCAGACAGCTGCACCCCTACATGTGGAATTGCGAGTGCCAGGGTTTCAGTTCAGCTTAAAAAGCCAGTTTTGTTATATCTGTGCATGCCAGTGAGTATTTGAAGTTCACAGCCATAGGTGCTTCAAAGGCGTCTGTGCTGCTGGCTTTACTTTTCATCTCTCAGCCCTCTATAAGAGTGCTCAAAGTGTTCATTTCCAGAGCTTTGTTCTTCAGCCAGTTAAATGGTTGAAGTAGCTGCTTGCTTTTCGAAGGTTATATGCCATGTGTCCAGCCTGGAGCTTCTTGCTGGTAGATATGTTAGCCTTGATTGTGTTTAAACATTAAGGACAAAATTTTTGCTGTGTATGTAGTGTAAAAAGCTGTCATCTCAAAACAAGAAGGAAACAAGAATTCTCTTTGTATGCATACCTTTTATTATTAGACTGTACCAATAGGTTAAAGGGCTCCTGTGCTAGAGATCCGAAGCTTGCTAGCACAGGAGACTGACCTCTAACCCACCTCTGCTCCTCTTCAGTTGTTTGTCACTGACAAATCCCTCCTCTCTTGTAAGCCTCAGTTTCCCCGCTTGCAGAGTAAAACCGCTACTTTCCTTTCTGAACTGAGTTAATGTCTAATAGTGGACAATTCTCTGGGGAAATGTTTATTATTTGCAAATCCTTTCATGTAAATCAGAAAATTGTAGGAATTGCTACTCTCCCATTTGCTTTGGGCTGTCATTACATGTGCAGAAGAGCAGAAATTATGAACATTATTATTGAATGTGAAATTATGGGTGAGCTTCAGAAATGTGAATGCAAAAGTCTGATACCTGAGTATCTAGTGGTTTCTGTAAAAGGTCTATTTTGATTTCCTGTGAATGTATCTCACACAGTGGAAGAAATCAATATGTTTTCCAGAAATTTACTGAGGGAATAATGATTCACTGTTTGTAGCCAAAAATTTGGGGACAATCTTTTGGAATATTCATGTTTAATATAAACAATGAAGCTACAAATGATTGGAGCAAATGGCCTTTCTTGTAAGGGGAACAGAATTTTGACAGGACATTTCAGGTTACCCTGGTTTTAGTCTTATCCGAGTCTCACCATGTGTGAAGCAGAATGTTTTTTTCTTAGTGTACAAACCAAAATCACTTGAGATAAAAGAGAGGGAGCTTTTCTGATATGTTTGGTCCTGAAAATATGGCCAGACTTTATTATGGCATTGTGCCATATTATAAGAAATAAGGTACCCAAAGGAGTCTGGGATTCCTTTGAACCCAATCCTGATGCAGTAAGCACCATAGTGTCTCCACTAGCAGGCATGGTATAGCTAGTTTTCAGAAAAATAAACATATTCATCATCCTTATGGTCGTCTTTACAGAAGGAGGCTTGATGTGGATGGGGAGTCAGTGCTGTAGTGAAAACGTAGGATCTTGTACTCAGTACAGAAAATTTCTTCATGTTCAACTATTTATACTTTCTGACTGGTTCATCCATGGTACAGCAGGATTCCAGTGATATGGCCTTTAGAGAATGATGGGGAAAAAAAAGAACAATTCCTTTTACACCACTCTAACAGTGTGAGAATTTTTCTAAATAGTACTTGTAGTATTTTAATATAATAAAACTTCAGTTTTAAGATTTTTTTAATTAAAACTGGTGGAAATATTTTGAAATTATCTGCTGTGTCACTGAGAGATCAAAAGAGATTAGATCTCAAGCTTTTCACCTCTGCAGGATAGTATAACACCAATTCTATGGTATGGTTTGTCTGAAAGCAAAGTATTCTTCACTGTGAAAATATACTTTGGCAGCTTGCCTTGTATGTACCTTTTTTATTTAATGTATTGCAATTATACCTCAAGGCTTTGTTATGCCATTTGCTTTGCAATGCATATTAAAAAAGACAGTTGCTGTCATTTTTGCTGCAAGAATTTGCAATGTTAACATACAGCAAAGGACAACTGACAAGGATAAATAAGGAAGGAAAATGGCAAGGTCACTGTAAAATATGAATTGTATTCAGTTCCTCAAATAAATATAAAGGTATTGTTTTGCCTTTAATTCTGCTTGCATAGACCCCTGAATTTGTCTTTCTGTGTAAACAGAAGATTTTCTTATACCACCAAGCTACACTTTCACCTCTGGTTCAAGGCAGGGAAGGTAACATTTCCTGGATCTTCCCTATATAGGTATTATGGCAGGAATATAACGTGCTCCTGGAAGTCAATTTGAATACATTTGACAGACCAGGGAAGGCAAAGGGCAGTGACAATGAGGAACTGAGTGCACCACAGACAACTGGCTGGAGGCAGGCATGGACAGTGTGCCTGGAAATTGTGTGGGCTTTAAAAAGCAGTCTCAGTCTAACAGGATGTAAATGTCTTCAGCTTAGCCTGGCCATGAGCCCTTGTGCCTCACGGTAATCTCCAGGCTGCTACAGAAACTAATGCAAAAAGTTTGTGAGGTCCATGAGTACATTGATTGGCAGTGCTTTATCGATTACATCTAGATTGAAACACAGGAACAGCTGTAATTTCAGTGACTGCAAACATTTCCCTCCTGCAAGGCACTACAAGTAAAAAGGCATGCAGGTAGTTTATTTTACGGAACTAAATATTGCGAACAGACATAGCCTTGAGGTGTGGCTTGAGAAGAGTTTGGCAGCAGTGCAGGGCCTGTATCCCCACTTCTTGTTCCCATCCTGCCCAGGTGTTGATCCCATTGTCAGCTCCATTGTGCCAAACCAGACGTTTATGGACATTAGCATCATGAAGGCACTGAATTTGTGAGTGATAAGACATGCAAATATAATTCCCCACAAGACTGCAGGGAAGAGGACAGAAGAACCAGGGCAGAATAGATGGGAAAACCTCAAAATGGCATTGCTGTGAAAGCTGGTTTGACATTAAGCCACATTTGCAGGTTGTGTTGGCTAGTTCAATGCATCATTTGTCTATTGAGGAAGAATTAAAGCTTATATGGAATATATATGAAATAATTTATTTCCATTTAATGTCAGGAGTTGAGATTTTTCTTAACAGCCTGCAGTGTTTGGGCAATAGGACCTGACTGCAGAAGGTCTGTGAGGTATGATGTGAAAATTGTAATTGATAGAGTCAAAAAGGAATTATTTGCACTTCAAGTTCAGCATTTTATATGTAACTAATACTGATGTTTCTTGCCAGCCTTCTTACAAGCAACAGATGCAGGATGTGATCAGAAGCAGAACAATAGCCTTGAACAAATCAGAGATTTTTTTCACAGAATTTCTTTTGAAATTCTCCTGTTGTTCAAAAGTAAAATGAATTAAACTTCCTTGATCTATGAATTTGCTAGAAAACCTGCATTTCTGTTTCTTTGTGTATGACCACTGGAGGCTTCTTAGAGGTTTATTTTGTTTCTCTTTCGTAGCATGTCATATAGAACTTCTCTCCTTTTTTAAATTTATTTTTAATTGTATGAAGTAAACATTGTTCAGGATGTTCCAGGTGAAGTTCTGAAAACTTCATTACCTGAGATATGAGACTAGCTTTTCACAATGGATCCTGAAGACTGTTGAAACCTGTAATTGTATAAATGATGCATGTGCTTAGAGTGTTCAGTTTTGTAACCGAAGAAGAGTATTTTTTTTTTTTACCTCATAAAAAGAATAATGTCCCTCTTCAGGAAAGCATTACACTCCAGGGAAGATGCTTTATTAAGTGTCTTACTTAAGAAGTACTTTGAAATAGCCTGGATGTTAAGTGAATACTGAAGAGTTGTTGTAAGAGTCATCCCACTTTTTCCAGACACAGATTTACTGTGGCTTTTTTTCCTACTGAGTTATGTAAAATGTCAAGGACTAAAAAGGGACTTTATAATGTATCAAGTGCTCTGGG
>WAAG01002431.1:12608-24457 GCA_013390105.1 Tichodroma muraria | reverse complement strand
GAGCTATATGTACATTCAGTGGTCTGTAAACAGCTTTTAGAGTTAAAAGTGCACATCCTTCATAACTCCCTTCAACCCTGAAACACTGCAAATATTTCACAGAAACAGACATTTCTTTGTACACACTGAAAATTTCCTAAAGATACCCAGGCATAAGTGCTGCTTGAATTTCATGTGTCTTCCAGGATTCTTGTCCAAATATTAGTAAGTTTTTAAAGGTCAGATACGTGTTTGCGCAATATATATAATTTTAGCATGGTTTCTCAAACACTTACAAACAATACAGGGAATTTTTCTAATTTATATTACTTAGAAAGTGATGAATTGTCCCATTCATATTGTTTAGAGGATGGGAAATGCTTGTTCCAAAATATGAAGGGAAGTATCATAAATCAGGGGACTGCTAACAATAAAGAAATCTAGATACTTGTAAATATTGTAAACAGAAGGAATCCAAAAGTAAAAAAGCTATGACAAAATAAATAAACATTGCCTTACTTGAGAGTAGAACAGCAGTTTATCTATGGAATTAAATCAGCAGTCCATATAATCTTGTGTCTGGCAGCGGACAATACTGGGGACAGAAAGATAGAAAGAAACCTCCAAAATGAAAAAATGCAACTCATCCCTCAGTAGAAGCAGCTCCTTCCCTACTCCAGGAAAATTCTGATTAATTTGTTCATGAGTGTCTATATGCAATATTTTTCAAAGTTGTTGGCTAATTATCAGTGGATGTGCTTACTAATCATCCAAACATCTTCAAACATCTTTCACAGCTCTTGGCTGATCAATTTGGTTTTTTCCATTAAATTACATCACTTCATTTGGTATGGTATGAGAGATATAGCCTGTTGACAGTTTTTAATTTGTTAGCTCTTAATTCAATATTTTCCAATTTTTTTTTATTTTTCTATTTTTATACCAAGTATAGACACATCCCCTTCTCATAACCCCTTGTAACCTTCTCTTTTTCACTATTATTTGTATATAACTACTGCCTCCTTGATTAGTCTCTTTCCTCAGTGATGTAGACTTACTCTCCAATATCTTACAATTCTCCTAAACAAGTCAGACTCTCCTTACCTATTTTCATTTCAGAATAGTGTTTAGAATGATAAAGTTCACTCTCAGTCCAATGTACATTAGTATTTTCTACAAATCTAGTAATATATTCCACTGATTTGCTATTACCAAGCATAGTTTATCCCTGAGCTTTCTACAGGCATGATGCTGGTAATTTAAAACATGAAAATAAATATTCATATTTTTATTTGAAATTTTCCCAATGTACATATTAATTTGCAAGCATTTTATTTTGCTATTCATATGCTATTCTTTCTAGTTTTGTGAAGTCTTCTGACTAGTTCTCTTGCCTAGATGCCATAAACTGTCTTTTCAAGATCACTAATAACTAATATGTAAATGCACATATTAATCATATGTTGAAATATTTTTTTAACATTATTATTGTTTTGAAGTTGCTAATCATATCTGAGGGCTTTTTTTACTTTCATTCTTTTTCTTTTACACAGGTCTACTCAATTACTTTTTACATAATGGCTGATCAGATGGACATCATTAGAGACTAAATAGAACAAACCAAGTTTTCCTTTATCTTTAACAATCTATATTTCACTAAATTGTTCCAAACAGTAAAGCTGGGGAGGGTTAGTCACTTTATTTGTAGAGGGTTTTTTCTCTGTTAAAGATAAATTCTTCACCTTGGGGCTGCTCTCAGCATAAGGACAAGAAAGCAAATATTCCTAGAGTAACCTCAGATAATGTAAAATATTTCTTATGTGTATAAAGATACTTCAGAAAGAAAGTGTGCTCTTCTTTTCTTTCGAAACAATCTCCTGTGATGTTTCAGTTTTCTGTGTACAAGGTATATCAATTCAGATCCATTATTTTAATTTCTGTCAGGGTTTTTTTGGGTTTGGGTTTTGTTTGGTTGGTTGGTTTGTTTTGCTACAGCGTGTGCTCTGTGTTGGGAAGGAAAAGAAATTCATACATTATGAGAAAAGTGAAAATCATATGCAATACAAGACACAACTCCCCCCATTTTTCCCCCCTTTTAAAGCCCAGCTTGGATCACATGAAAGGAATAGGTCTTCTAAACTAGAGCGATAAAATGAAGAGTTGAAGGGTGTAAGTGTAGAATGAAAGAAGACTAAGTGAAAAAATGCAGTAAAATATAGGGCAGTAGAGGGTTACACAGCAGAATCCTTTGCATAGTTCTCACTCATGGAACACTGTGCAGCTGAGGTCAGCTGAAGTACTCACAATTCCTCATACAAACAGGAAGGAGCTGAAAGAAGAGACCACCAAAGGTTCTTCTGTTTTGGGATGTGTTTCTCTGTTAATCTTCTGGAACTGGAAGTCACTGACCTCCAGATCACAATATTCTTTTACTCGCATACTTTGTACTATCCAAGAGAAATATCCATCTTGTTCTGACTGGAGAGAGTGGGGTATCTAAATCCTGTTTAAAGTTGTATGTTTATTACACAGACACTACACAATGCTCATAATTACTTTAGAAACTAAATATTAGGTAATGGCAGATTAAGATAATTTTCAAAACATATAAAAAGAAAAGCAGAATCTTGCTTTCACCTATTTTTGCTCTTTTAATTTGTTTAATTTTTATATTTTTTCAGCATGAAAATACATGAGCATAATTTATTCCTATTAAATTTTAGAATGTTTTACTTCTGCTGGACATAAATTTCACTACTTGAACTGTCCTATGGGTTTTGGGTAGCAAGAATTCTATGGGGAAAATCTGTTTAAACAACACTGCTATCTATGTATTTACTTTCTCTATGTACATTCACAGAAGAAAAATTCCTCTCTGCTTTCAACTTAATGAAAGCTTTTCCTTTATTGTTTACACAAAGTCTTATTTCTTCACTAAATTAAATTTACAGTTTTCATGAAATATGTATTGTCACAAATATTATCATTTTCTGCTGAAGTGTAAGGCATATTTCTTTGATCATACCTCCTCTTGTACAAAAATATAGCAGTGGATATGTGCAACTGACTCTCCACCTCAAAGAAAACTACCTAAGGGAAGAATTACATTGCTCACATAATTCTCTGTGGAGACTGAGTGAACACAAGGTGCATATGCCATATGAGAGTTACAGTGTTGAATGCAGAACTGGATAGCAGTAATAAGAACCTACGCATATCATAATAGGGAGATAAACTTATTATTTCACTTAATCGTTTACTTAGCTCAAAGATACCATGCTTTCAAAAGGTGTGAGGAACAAAGCATTATTCCTCAGCATTATGTGAACAGTTTTGTATACAGGGGCGTTTAAGGCAGTGATTGTTAATGCTTGTATGTTCCATTTCAGCAGAGCTGAAGTTACGTTATGATAAAACCCTAACATGCTTTTTTTTTTCTTGGAGGACACCTTTTCAATACATCTGTCAACACATGAAAGCTCCAAAGTCACAGGCATGAAGAATGCATCTGTTAGATATATCCTTTGCTAAATTTATGCTTAAACAGGAGTAGTTATTTGAAAATACTGTTCAGTGGCCTAAGTTCTTGATTCTAAAATACTGTGTTTACTGTGGGATCAGCAAGACAGACAAAAGTATTTCAAAGCACTTACTGAAAGACAGAGCAGCCTCATGAATCTTTTAAGCTTGCAGTGGTTTCTGGTACGTAGTGGTTCTAGGGGATTCCTGAAATTCAGTGTGTCAAGGAGCGTCTCCAAACCTGAATGGCATATCCAGGAGGAAGGCAGAAGACATGAATATATCAGCTGATATATGGAGAACATATCACCAAAACATAAATACAGAGCAAGAAAACTCACCAACACTAGATACGATGGTTATTTATAGGATACACTTTATCTTAAAAAAAATTTGCTTTTGCTAGACTTGTAGATAAAAATATTCATGACATAGAAGAACATTTCCATGGGAAACATAGAAAAATATCTCCAATAGAAATTACTGCTCTTTAGATATGAATTGCTGCTCTAGATGTAGGCGTAAAAATGCCAGAGCCCTGGAGGCACTCCCAGCCCTGATTGTCCCTGCCAGCCTCCAGGGCTCCCCATGACATAGGACCCCATGTCAGTACTTGGAGTCATCAACTCCTGCCCCAGAAATGCTGCAGCAAGGCCATTCTGCAGCTGGCCGTGGCCCTTCCCAGCCACGGACCCGTGTCCCAGACTAGCCTTGGCACATCCCCATGGAGGCATCCCCTGGTTCCCAGGTCTGGGGCTGCCCCGGGGCCTCATGGCTGCCCTGCTCCTGGCTGGTGGGTGTCTCACACCCTGGTTTCCAGGCTGTGCCAGTGGACTCCCATACACAGCTACCCATGAGCCACAGAGCCACCAGCCCTCACACAGTGCCCTGACTATGTATCAAACCACCTTTACAATGAAACCTTCATGGCCCAGAGTTAGTACAATTCAGTGTTTATTATTACAGAAACACACTGGGCTGGAAGGAAATTCAAAGGGCATGTAGTTCCAACCACTCTGCCATGGACTGGCACCTTCCACTAGACCAGGTTGCTCAAAGCCCTGACCATCTTGGCCTTGGATAATTACAGGGATGGGAACTGGACAGGAATATTAGTTAGGCTGGAGTGTTTTTCAAAATTTTAGATGCTATTTTTGCCTTAAAACCTTCAGAATGTAAGTAAGGGCCACTCAGGCTCCAGGAGGAGCTGTGTGCTGAGAAGGACTGAGGGAGTGGGGCTGGCCGTGGAGAGGGGAAATGGATCTCCACTCACTAGCTGGGAGGCAGAGCTGTGGGTAGCCTCAGGCTGTGCCAGCAGCCTCTGCGATTCCTCCACACAGACCTCAACATTGTTCCAGGGAAGTTACTTGCTCTCAATATAAGGGGAGAGATGCCAATCTAATGCAAATGAAGCGGCTCCTACTGCAGGTTGTAATTTAGGCGCAGCTGCACGGAGCAGTACAGGCTGTACCACAGACTCGCACAACTAAACCAGCACCGCTCGCCTTGCGTGCGGATCTCAATTTCCAGTTGCTAAAATTAAGGCAGTCTCTTTTTTCCCATTAACCTGTCTGTCCTGCCTAAGGAGGGGAGGCCTCTGTGCCAAGTTTTTTTCCCACTGTTACTCAGGAATCATTTTTTCAAACTGAGCATCTACATGATAATGGACTATAAAATACAGGTATAATTAATAAATGTTGGCTATTCCTAATTGACGCTGGAACCAGTCTAACAGGAGTGCTACAGCAGAAGGGATGCTGACTCACAGCAGGGAGAGATTTGAACAGATTTGACAAGGAGATTTGAAGGAGCAGATATTAATGACTTCATACACACCTTGCCTGAAGTAAAGCTGAAAACTGTGATAATACACCAAGTTGCTGAACCCAATCTCAGCAATAGGTCTGAATTTTGGTCACGATGACGCCATGCACTATAGCACTTGCTGAGCTGATCTAGTTAAAGCTTACAATTTCCCCTAGACTTCATTCAATCACCTAGTTCATGTAACAGTTCAATTGCCTCAATTAGGACTTCAAAAAGTCTTAGACTAAGTCACCAGTTGGATCTAAAACCAACTCAAGAAGCTCAGTGACTAGTAGTGTCTTGGGACAGACCCTAAAAAAAAATTAAAGAATGGGAGAAATGAGAATTGTCAGGATTACTGACTTTAATAAATTGGAATCCATACTCTAGGCTTCTCCTACCCGTTTGCCTTGTTACCCATTTACTTTATCTGAAACGATTATTTACCTTGTTAATTTCAGATTATTATGTTGTTCTTAAATTGGAGCACCCCAGCATTTTCTTTGAAATGTCTCAGCTGTCCCTGCATTTCACCTCCTGTCTCACCAGCTGGGAGGGAGGGGGGAAGATGCAGAAAGAGGCATATGAAGTTAAGAGCATAGCATGCTAGAATGCATGTTAGAATGCTCATACTTTTATGGTAAATGTTTTAATTGTCTTGATGTCTGAGATTTTCTCACAGGATGGAGCTAAAAATAAAATTTAAATATATATCTGGTGTTATTATACTGAAGAAGAGTTTACATTGGCAGAAAAAATGGTAACATGGATAAAATAACCATATTAAAAAAACAAAAGCCTAAAATTAAATGAAACATTGATGCATTTTGGCTCTTCTAGTTTCAACATCTTTAAAGGGATTGTCCACTTGCTTGCATGCTTAGCCTTGCAGTTTATGCAATTCACCACTTTCAATTTAAAGCAAGAAGCAAAAAACACCAGTGAAATAGTAGCCATTTTAACAGAGGCATGATTTTTCTGTAGTCTGAGTACTTGTCTAAATTGTTAAATTACTGTACAACAGACCTTCCAACTAATGCATTGTAACTAGCATGACAGTAAATAAAAAGGAATGTTTTTTCTTGTGGTGGACAATCACTTTAAATGATTTGCTGATGAAAGATCTTGTCTGAAATGGCATACTTCACACAAAATACTGCATACAAACAGATCATCCATGTGGGTGTGAACAGTCCATGTGGGACTCCAATATTTGAAAGACATTGCACCACTAAAATTCTGTTTTCAGAATGGATAAATTAGTTTTGTCCATCATATTTTAGCTTTAATTCATTTAGTACAAAATGAACCTTCCTCACTTGGCAGACACCCATACTTCATCTTAATTTGGCTATTTTATAAAGCTTTTGTTGATTTTGCTTCTAATACTTTGCTGTCTTTTAATGGAGACAGATTGTATTTCATATTTACTTCACACAGTACATAAAGTAGCACTGCAATAAGAAGTATTTGTATTATACTTGACTGAAAACTATAAAATGTGTATGATAAATCCATATGAAACAATATTCATTATTCACTGAAGTATTGGCCCATATTTTTCCATATGAATAATAGCCTTAAGTTATTAAAAACCTGTTCTGACTAGCATTATATGTCTGAGGTTTTAATATTGACTTAGGCCTGCTATTAATGTAAAACCAAGAAAATAGAAATGCAGCACATGGAACATGAAATTGTAATTTTATTTTGTAATAAAGCAAACAAGACCAGAGGTTAAAGAATCTCCATCTTGGGAGGCACACAAAAATTAGACATGGCTGTAAGCAACATGCTCTGACTTTGAAGATGGATCGCATTTATGACTTGAGTAGACCAGTGGACCAGATGATCACCAGAGATCCCTTCTCACCTCAGTTATTCTGTGCTAATATGACTCTGCATTAATATGACTCAAATATCCATCAGAATAGATGGAATTACAGAAGCATACAATAAAAGGCAAGTAATGATACAAGTTACGTACTGGTAATGAGCATGTCATTCTGTCAGTGCAGCAAACCGTGTCTTCTCGTGATGTAGCTTAATCTTATACGTACTGTTAAGATGGTGCCCGGATTGAGTTGAAGGAAACGTCAGGTTAATTACATGTTGAAGTGATTGCATAAATCATGTTAAAATTAGAAATTCCTTAGTATCATTATTTGTAATTTTGCTTTGACATCTAAAGAACTACAATACATCAAGCAAACCTAAATGTTGCATATACGTATTACCTGCTCCTGCTGTAAATCTTGACCATCCACTAACATTACCTAATGATTTTCCTAAAAACATAAACACAGAAACCCCTTCAGTTTGAGATAAATATTATGAAATCAACTCATAAACAAAAAAGTATCCCTAAAAACTAAAATTAGTAAGGAATGAAATAAATTGACAAAGGATCAGATCCAAAGCATAGCAGATGTGAATTTTACGAGCCTAAGTAAAAAAATGCACTTCAATAATAAGTAATACACATATTTTCATTAGATGTAGTAAATTTTAGTGCAGTATAATAGCTAACACTGCCTTCATCTGGTCCAGCGTGACAGTGGTGGGATAAAGGTGCAAAGAAGCACGTGAGGTACTGAGGAGAACATTGCACAACCTCTTTCTCATGTTTCCTTTGTGCATTGCTGCTGTCATTCCTCCCTTTTGCCTTATGTACGCTCCCTGGCTCGTGCATTGCAACTGTTCACCTCTTGTCACTGGCAGTGGCCAGCAGTCGGAGACCCACAGTGCTCAACTGGCAACAATTCCTTGAACTCTTCCAAGACATCCATGCCTTTCTTCTGCCGTGCTATAGCTCTGCACAACAGCTACATGGGCACTTGTATATTACTTGCTATGCTGGTTGTGTAGATAAGTGCTGCAGAACCCTGCCAATTTATATTTCAGCAACCAAAGTACACACCTGTCATTCTATTTGCTGACCCAAGCTGAACATGCAGGAATGTTGGTGCAGGCTCTGCAGCAGCAGGATGTGCCCTCTCTCTGTCACGTATGCCCCTACAGCCTGACGGCATCCATATATGAGTGCTAGTCATGCTGTTCCATAGGTCTTTTATTAGGGATGCCCCTCGATCTGTGCACCTGCCAAAGACCACATAGGCTTCCAGATGAAGAAACTCATCATATCAGTCAGGATGTTTCTGAAACGGGTGAATTTACAAACAGTAGACAGTTCACCTCTAGCTGTGGTTATGGCGAGCACTAGCATAGCCTTTTTTCCTGGAGCTGACCAGCTAATTGACACATGCTCTTAGTTTCTGTCTTGTTTATGGCTTATTCAAACCAAGCTGCAGAAAAATAAAAAAACTCACCCGCAGCTGGAAGTCCTCCTTAGGATTTGTCACCAGCGCAGATTATTGTGGGAAAAAAATCACAGATGTTTGTTTGGCAACAGCTCTAAGTCTAGAAAGCTTGAGCAGTTTCACAGCAGGCAGGAAGGACTCCAAAACTTACTTGGAGCTGTGGTTACACTGCCCTGTCCAATACATTTGAGTAGAACAACCTGAATAAGATTAGTCCAGAAATGTTTCCAAGTTTCTTTCTATTTATGGTGAGAAAATGTTTGGCTAAGGCTCAGTTGATCCTGACTGCAGTGACTAAGCACCATTAAGAAGTTCTCAGGAAAGCTAAGCATGCTTCTTAGACTTCAAAGTCTGGACTGACTGACTTTCAAAAGCTTTAGTGCTGTTAGAGGCCAAGCAGGGATCTTGAGGTCACTTCTGATGATCCATTTCTCATATATTCTGAGTATTGCAATAATTACCATGGTGTGCAGATCCCCTGCAGCCTTCTCTGACACAACCAGTAACACTTTTGGGATTCATGTACAAACTAATGACAAACACCATGTGTGGACCTTTCACTTCAATACCTACCCACTGCTCTTCATTATTCCAACAAATCTTAGAATACACTATAATTGGGTGGGCTTTTACTCATTCTGGCTCATGTGGGACTACAATCATTCCTTTCTTCTTCAAGGTAATGCCAGTGATACATCACCCCACAAAAACAAACAACCCCCCCAAAAACCAACAAAGAAGGCTCATAAGCACAGTGATAATTGCACCGTACAGTCATCTGTGAAGTTATTGTGAATATCTTGAGGCAAAAGACCCAACAAATCTGACCTACACTAACTAATAGACTGTGGCATCGCACTGATATGTAGGACAACACTTCATGCCCCATGGTCTCAGATACCTATTAGGAACAGTGGCTGTTTATGTGGTACCTGTAGATTATCAATCAAGAAACGAGTAAGTGATCCCCTTTCTCATTTTCTAGCAGCCTTAGATAACAAGATCAGTAAGAAATCACAGGCAAAGAAAACCCAAGCCACGTGGATTCATTTGATGGTGGGAATTTCCACAGCACTGCTCGGGCCTAACAAACTTGTGACCATTTAACACTGGCTCTGTCCCAGCTGGACTCTGTCATAGCTGAGTACAACAATGTCACATGCTAATTGGGTCTGACTGCTTCTTGCCCAGCTGTGCAAGACACTGGTCTTTGGACTGGGGTATAAAACTGGCAAGAGATTTCTGACATTAGAGGCCGGAAGGTCTGAGTGAGCAACATGAAGGAGGTTAAGCAGAATGGTCTTGTTTGTAAGACAGGATGTGGTTATTGTGTAAGTGCTGGAGGGCCCAAAGCAGCTCTCAAATACAGCTGAGAGATAAAGAGGATATTCACTGAACTATAATATTAAAAGGCCTATTACTGTTCCAACTGCTGACCTAGTGAACCCAACAAATTTTTCCACTAATTTGCTGGAGAAAATGATTTAAAACATTTTTACATGAAGAGCTGAAGTCACAGATAACACTGGGACTTGAATGGCATCAACCTGAAAGCATGAGGGAGAAGAATAGAGTTGGTCCAACCTAGTGTATTTTGTATCACTTGTCTCAGTGTTTCCATGAATTGATACAATGTTGCAATAATAAATGAGGTCCTCCTCTTAGGTACTACTGTAAACTGAAAATTGAATCCAGTCTTTCCCCTAAAAATGTACAGTCCAAATAAAGAATGCATTCACAGGCCAAGTACATAGAAAGTAAGAAAAAGAGACTGCAGTATGCAAAAAGAGAGCTTCTAATGTCCTTCAATTCGTCACCCAGTTTTGAGGGGTTGTTGTTGTTGCTGTGATTAATATTCCTATAAAAAATCAGGTTAGTTGTGCTACCAAAGTTGTATCTAGGAGTGTTTGCAGAGCCTGGCCTAACACATTCTGAACAGGAGGACTCAAAAGGGACTATAATTTACATTCTTAAAGTTACACAAAGTTACACATTCTTAAAGTTACCCTGTCTTTACCTGTAACAATTTATATTTACGATTCAAACATGGCTAAGATCTGCAAGTTTGCTTCCCAGTTCCATGTGTTATAATAAGCATGTCTGAATAGACAGGAAAATAGGCATTACTTCTGTTACTTATACACAGTTAGCTAAAATATGTTACAGATACTCAAAAGACATGCTGAAACTGCACATATCTCTTAAAATTAAGTTGATTTTTACACCAGATATTTACTGAACCGTATTTAACTCCACTTCTTTCTTTTTCCTAGAACTTTTGTCATCTTTGGAAGCATTCTTTCACATTTTACCAAGATGATTTCAGGAAACAGTCCTAGTAACACAAAGGACCAGCTCTGTAAGTTCACTCAGCAAGAATATGTGAGCTGTCACGGTTCCTTTCAAATGCTTGTACATCATATACCTGCTGGCAACACAGCTGTAAATTAACAAGAGCTGGCAGGTCTAAGAAGAGTTTGCAGGATTTTTACTTCTGAGGTTATGAAGATGGCCGCATTGTAGCTACTCTGCTGCATTCCAATTACACTCATCCCTCCGTGCACTACGACACTGGACACCGTGCTAACACAGCACGCCTAGCCATCAGGCTGGAAACACCACCTGAAAGGAACATTTTCAAGTGTGCAGAGCCTTCTACTGCTAAGGCATTCATGCTGAGGCTAGGAAATGTGAGCCAACATCTTGATTCACTTTTCTACAAGGTTTCCCTCCAAAAGGGATGATTGATCAGTTAATTTTAGCTGAAAAAAAGTAGTTCAGTAATGAGTCACAAATAATTATGACCTTCACGAATGTCTGAGACGAACAATATTTACTGCCTGACCACTGACTAGATAATCCCAAACTGCAAGATAGCGGTAAAAGGAAAATAAAAGCAAATACAGAATACTGTACAACAGGGGATATCAGAACGAAACTTTTGACTCTGTGCCACCTGTTTAAATTGCTTTTGCAGCCATAAGAATGAATGGAAGCACGTTAGTAACCCTGGCGCTCGCCTAAAGACGCCAGGGCTGGCCGTGACTCCGTCGGGCGGTGTTGGGCAGCTCGGCGGCAGCCCTCTCTGTCCAGCGGCACAGCGAGCACTCCCGGGCCGGGGCCGCAGCACCAGCACGGCGCTCGGGGTGAGTGGTACGGGGGGACCGCACCCCTCCTCTGGGCTCGCCCGCAGCCCCGCCGCCGCTCCGCGCTGTCCCGGCTCCG
>WAAG01002431.1:0-11859 GCA_013390105.1 Tichodroma muraria | reverse complement strand
GGGCTCGTCTGCCGCCTGCGGGGCGGGCGGCGCGGCGGTGACAGCGCGGCGGCGGCGAGGCCGGGAGAGCGGGAGCGCCGCCGCCGAGGACCATGAGGAAATTTAACATCAGGAAGGTGCTGGACGGCCTGACGGCGGTCTCTGCCGTCGCCTCGGCGTCGTCCGCCGCGCAGCAGCAGCAGGCGGGGAACCGGGAGACCGAAATCCAGGAGACGCTCCAGTCCGAGCACTTCCAGCTCTGCAAGGTGAATGAATGCTGCAGCCACGAGCCGGCGGGCGGCCGGGGCAGGGGGCACGCCGCCGCGATGGGCGCTGCGGGCTTTGCTCCTCCGTACCGACCTCGCGGAGCCTGCCCGCCGCTGCTGTTTACTTGTCTGGATTGATTATTTCGGGAGGAAAGCGGTGGGTGTAGCTATCCAGGTCTTGCTGAATTTCTTTAGTCACCTTTCTTGGAGAGTTTCGGGGCTTGTCGTCGTCTAGGCTCTTTCAAGCGAATAGTACTGACAGGGTTCACTAAGGCTTCGTAGAAAGAGTTGGATGGATGGGGGAAGGAGTGATACCTAGCTGTAGTGCAGATCTGATTATTGAGGTGTTTGAGTAGAAGTCTCTGCTAATGGGCCCAAAGGACAGGAATCTGTCCCTCTGCATTATTTGGAAATCATTTATCCTGTTCCTTTACGCCTGAAAAAGGCTTTCGGTGTTTGTGGTGGTTTCACTGCAGCGTGTTGCCAAGTTGGTGATGCTGCTATTGCAAATCCCATCAAGAGACGAAGTTCCCTTTTATTTTTGCTTGTGTGATACAATAACTGCAGTTTGTGTCTGCACGCTTCAGAAAATGATGCAGTGAATTAACCACCAGCTGTATCAAGAGGAATAAAAGCTGATTGGAATATCAATACTCATTTTTATCTTTGCGGTGCACCCATGGCCTAGCTTGACATGGATGAGCTTGTTTGTGGACTCTCCTCGTTTTTTTCTGGTATTGCAGGCTTTTCTGCTTCTTTCAGGAGATGGTCACGAAGAATGTGGAGAAGAGTAGAGCTGTTGCCATTTAGACTTTATTCAGTTGTGAAATAGAGAGTTGTGGGGTATGCCTGCAACTTCAGTGAAGTACAAGGAGAATATCAGAAGTTTGCTGTGCATTTTTAAGGTCCTGAAATACCTCTGCTTTAAACTAAAGGCTTAGAAATAGAAAAGCTGGCATTTGTATGGTATAGGATGTGTGCATTTAGAGTGGAAGTAAGAGTAAGTGACACTTGTATTATGTTCAGTTCTGATTAATTGCAGCCTGAGAAGTTGAATGGAGTCATTGCTTGGTCAATTACCAAATTAGTCTTGGCTTACCAAAAAAGTTATATGTGCCAATAGCTCCATATTAAGAAAGAATCCCATGGTTGAGGGGTTTTACTTTTGTTCAATGAGATACTTTTTGGTTTTGTCAATTCTGGGACTGCCTGTTCTCTTTGAGGGAAGTAGAGGGTAAGAGATTGGTTCTGCAAAGCTCAAGTTGTTTTTAATTTTCTTTACTGAGCTGAGAGAGGTTGCACTGTCATGTTGGGTCTGTTGGATTGAAATTCAAGTGATTCTCAGAAAAGCAAGTCTAGTAGTTTGTAATAGTTCTGATGACAAGTCTGTTGCCAAACTTGCTAGGAACATCTCAGATTTTAATAGTTGAGTGTCTTTGTTAGAGCTGAAAATAAGATTACTCAGGGAATGAAGTAGATGAAAAAATGAAATGCTGAGTTGATACAGTCTTGATACAGAAGAAATGTAAGATTCAGATTAAGTTTCAGAAAGTTTGACTGTCACTTGATGCTCAAAGATGAATGAGTAATTATGACTAGAAAAATCTTTTGTAACTGCTTTGTGTAAGACAGGTGATTTTCTCAGTCCGTGATTAAATTGCTTTGTAGTTCCTTTTTAAATTGTGATTAACATTGAATCCCGTTCTCTAACATACAGTCTTGATTCTGTTTATTTTTGGTATCCTCCTTGACCCACTGTTACTGCGCTGCTCTGACTTGTTAGACTGTACGCCATGGTTTCCCCTACCAACCTTCAGCCTTGGCATTTGATCCGGTTCAGAAAATACTGGCCATTGGGACTCAGACTGGAGCACTAAGGCTGTATCCTTTTGTATTCTGAAGTGGATTTAGTGCACCTCACACAAGCAATGTCTTGATTCAGCTGCTGGAACCATTCAGAAGTCTGGTGGGAGCCAGGTATGCAGGAGAGGAGAAAAACAGCAAGCTGTCTTTGCTGTTGTTGAGTGGCTTGGCTGTTCTGGTTGTTCTTTGTGTCAGTTCAAGTTGTGTCAATGATGTGAGGCATGGCTGCTCAGTCGCCATTATCTCAAGAGATAAGTTTTGTAGAGGGTTACTAGTGTGCTGACAATTTACAGCAGCTGACTACAAATCTAAAGAGAGACGTGGGCTGAGCTCTGTTTTGTCGTTCTGCTCTATCCTCTGGGGTTGAAATGTTCTGTGGTGTTTGGTTGGTCTTTTTGTAGGGTTTTTGGTTGAGCTTTTTCTGGGTGGTGGGCTTATTTTGGTTGGGCTTGTTCTTAAGATAAACTTTGTATGCTCTAGTGACCTGCTACTACTTCAGTGTTGCCAAATGAGGGTTTCAAGTGGGGATGGTAAAAGGTACAGGAATTGTATCTTTCTAAGAGCTTCCAAGTAACTGAGAGAAACGGAATGAATTTGTGAAGTGAAGCACTGGTAACCCTGCTTCTTTCTGTTCACTAGAAAGTGAACTACCCATATGTTTACAGCCATATGGTACCACAGCCATATGCTACTATCCAAGCCATGTAACAACATATGTGTTTAAACTTTTATTTTTAAAAGGTGTCCTGTTGATTCTTTAATCCACACTGCTGTTGCCAGAACCTTTACTTGTCACCTTAAGTGAATGAATTGAATTCTTTGTTGTCTTGAAATTGACTGAATTCTAAACATTATGGGGAAGGCTTAGGCCATCTTGCTAGAGAAATTGACTTAATCCTTTTTAAAATGTAGGTAAATATAACAATTTCCTTTGGTGTTTATATTAGTCTCCAAGTAGACCTTTCTTGTTTCTTTCTGGTATATCACTACCCTGTCTATAAGGTTAATTGCCATAAGAGGGTTGACTTTTAAAAGTTGAAAAGCTAGAACTGAAAATCTAGATTTCTATTATGAACTCTTCAGATTTCTTAACTCCAAGTGTGAGGAATAGGGGTGATAATACAATGTTTCTTCATGCTATATTTGAAACTACACTTAATTTCCTAAATTTTCATTTTGAAGAGGTTATAGAGTTGGCTTAAATGAAGGGTGAATGTGTTTGGGTGGCGTTAATTACTCTCATATTGGTAGAAAGATGAGAAAGCAAAAAGAGACGTTGAAGTAAGAGCTTGGTTTCGAGGAAGAGATCAAAATGTACCTGTTTAGAGCTTGCTCACCTGTAATTTTGGGCAACATGATGTTGCAGTTTGGATAATGATGACTCAACAAAACCTGTTTCTGGGCACTCATCCATGGCTACACACACCTGTGAATTCTTGGAGTGTAAATTGCTTTCTAAATAATTGAGAGAGGTATTGCAATATGGTTTGGAAAGAAAGCATTACTGTGAGAAAATGACAGAAAATGTGTTTTCTAAAGGAAGGGAAGAAGTTTCATGCAGAGGCTGAAATATTAGTGCTCCTCTAACTTGATGCATGTGCTCCTTAGTACTTTGATACAGCTCTTGATTCTTGGAAGAACTGGTTAAAAGCCAGTTCCTTCCCAGCTGATAGGGTAGCCCTGTAACTAGACAATGCTGCAGAATTTGCATCTCCTGTCATTACCTCCTCTTTGTGATGGAGGAATGCAGGCAGAAGGAATAGACTCAGGCATATTCCCAATGTAAAAGCAGCCTCTTGCTTTCTGCTGGTTTCAGAAGAGTGGGTAAGAGTGAGGCTTGTAAGAAGTGCTTATTTCATTCTGTTGCTCAAAGATAGAGCCAACCCTCAGGATGCTTTGCCTGCTAAGGTTTTTATGAATAATAAATTACATGCAAGGGTTCACTAAAGTGGGAGCCACTTATTCTTTAAAGCTGCAAAAGTGTTTTTAATTGAAATGAGGTATGGACTAGAAAGACTGAGTGTCAGTAAAGTGTTATTCATTGAAAAATTTTAGAAGTGCAATGGAAGTCAATCCTCATTTTCTTCTGTGTTCATATTGTGAGAGTATAGAAGTAAAGGAGTGATAATGTTTCTTTCATTGCCTACCAGCAAACAGGAGCTGGGTATTAGTGTTTTCTTTGTGTCTTCAAGTATAGGTACATCTTTTTACACTTCCTGTTGCAAGTAAGTAATCTGAGGAATAGGGACACAAGTTTGGGGTTTTGTTGGAAAGGGTATTAAAGGTAAAATATTCCTAAATCAAGGAGTGAGAACCTGTTTGAGATTTCATTAATGTGTGAGGAAAATAATGTTTCAGTCCTGATTTGTCTTTGGGTTATTTATCAGCTAACCTCTTTACAGGGTTTTTCTGTATTTAGTCAGTCTTCAAATTAGGTATTTTAAATTCCAAACCAGTATTGAACAGAAGAGGTTAATATGAGGACTTTTTGAAATCACACTCTTATCTCATTCTTCTTTATATGAGGACTCTGTAACCACTACTGGAAAAACAGAGAGACTTCTTATATGCAAGTACTAAATGTTTGCAGTACTGTTAAAATTATTTGTAAAAATAGAACTGAAGCTTTTTCTGAAGAACCAAAATCTGTGGTTACAAATATACTGCCAGGTCAATGACTTTATCTTTCTTTATCTTAATGGATAAATATACTAAGCACAAACACTGTATTGAATTTTCTAAATCCACAAAGTAATTGTAAAAATGGAAGTACCTAAATTATAGGTGTCATGTTGCACTAACGAGATTAGAAGTAGAACTAATTACTACTCTGTTAATATTTTTTGCCTCTAGGCTTGATGGGTATAGTTGGTAACATAGTGTGCCAGAGGGGCAACTTTGCCATTCTATGCCCATAAGCAGCAGTTGGTTCTAGATCCTGCAGTTTTAAGAGGGAGAGAAGTCCATAAAAATAGGAGGAAGAGACTGCTTTTAGCGTAAAATTTTAGCTTTTTGAGTCATGAAGGTTGGTTTGGGATTATTCACTGGTTTAACTTGAACAGTACATCACTTGTATTCATTTTAAAAAGCGTGATTAGTTACTAAAACATTTCTAACTCTTATTTGGCTAGGAGGTTTAAAACCAAGCTTTTTGGAGGCAGGCAGATTGTGTAATTAGAGAGGTATTTCCCCACCCCAAAAAGAACAATTTTAGCAATTAGTAACAAAACCTCTGTTCTGTTCTCAGCTATAGAGTAACAGCTTGGTTACTTTACGGTGTATAAGGCAAAGTTACAAAGTGAGCAGTTTAATAGAGTAGAAACCTTGAGCAGCCTGATGTGACCCTCTTCCTGACGCTAGGATCTGTTTAAAACAGTTAAGCTGTTGGATTCTGTTTTCTCTGTTGCAAGGGAAATTGAGAGATGAGGTAGATACAAGGGCAGAAGCACTGTGCTGAGTGACATAAAATCTCAAATGATTTCTCAGAAGTATTGGCACTCACCTGGGCATGATGGTCCAGTTGTTCCTCTGAGTTTGTGGTGCTGGTTGAAGGATACTTGCTCCAGCTGTTTGAGGTGTGTGAGTCTTGGCTGGTGGCCTGCTTCTTGTGTGGCAATTCTGCCTCAGGCTCCCTCTCCTCTGTGCTGGATTTCTGTACATGTGATCCCCACAGGGAGCAATTGTGCTCACTATTGATTTCAAACTGCTGTGGTCAGTGTAAGCTGCTGATGGCCTCTGTTGTCACTGCAGGTCAGTATCTTTGGTTTTCTTCATACTTGAAGGGATTTAGCTGCTGTTACCAGGGTGGCTTTCACCTCTTGTTCTACTGTTGCAACATGTGAGATATCAAGTAGTTAAAAATACATCTATGCTTTGCTTCTTTTCTGTGCATGCTTGAACCATTATAGTAGGACATGTAGTCCTTGGTCTTTAGGAAGGTTTATGCATAATTGGCTGTGGTTTCTTTTCCCAGCAGATATCAAAATCTTCTAATGAATTACAGTTCAGTTTATCTACTCAAGGTTTAACTTGGTGTAATTGGTTAGACTTTACCCCATGACGTCCTGACAGTGCTCGGTGTCATAAGTAATAGTCCTGCTTCCGCGGTCTTCGTTGCTTTTGCTCTTCCACTTAGAAGGCCCTCTGGAAGCATAATGCAATCTGAACAAGGGGCCGTGTAAATTCTGAAGAGGCTAGAGAAAGATGTAATGAACTTTTTCAGGATCTTTTTTTTTGCCTTTAGAATGGTGTTTCCTCAGAAGTTTTAAGTCTAGGGCCCTGTACAATTAATGATAATAGTCAGCTGAGCTTTTCTGTTTGCTTTTATAAGGTAGAATAAACTTCGAAACTAAAGCAGAAATAATGAAGAAATTCTCCCGGTCCCTGCAGTTTAACTGCTCCATCTTAAACAAGTTTCTTCATTTTTTGCACTTTAATTTCTCTATAACAAAACCAGGACGTTATATCAAATCAGCTTTGTGACTGTCTCCCAACATGAATACACTATCTACTGGTGCTTCATGCCTTAAAAATACGTTTGCGGCATGAAGTTCAGCCTCTCTCTTGATAGGGGGAGCTCTAGAAAGGAAGACCATTTTCACTAGAAATAGTTGAGAACAGAGGGAATACCTGTAGAGTGTTGTACCTTCCACACAGACCAAATTGTGCCTCCGACTCTTTATTCCCAAGCAGAATAGGTTATTTAATTAAAGTTGGCTTTTTTTTTCCTCTTGCAAACCATGTTCACAGGAAGAAGAAAAATTAGATTGTTCATCATTCCATTGTTGAAAATCTGAAGATTCTAATTGTCCTGAATGTCAGTATCTGTTAATTTCCCCACAGTCTTTTCAGCACTAAAAGATGACTTATGCAAGCAAATAGCTGAAGTTTTTATGTGTTTGGGGTGTATAAAGCTGGTTTTCTGCAATTTCCATTCTCCAGCCTTTTTGAGAACTCCCTATTTTTTTTAATCAGAATAGCTCAAAAGCCTGAGTATGTGATTCCATGCAGTCAGTTTCTGATGAAGTGCTTGTTGCAGCATCTGGATAGCTTTGCCATAGATGTATACTACAAAATTCAAGCAATTTGGTAAGTTCTCTGAAGCTCTAACAAAATACCATTTCCAAGTTGTGGTATGAGTATATCCATTGAAATTACTTCTCCTTTGGATCATTCAGACTTTGCAAGGCAGTCTGACTGTTTTTGTTCCTTATGGAAATACCAGCTTGAGGTATTTGTGTGTTGGGGTTTTTGCTTTTTTGGGTATTTTTTTACTGAAGTAGTCCTATACTTGCTCTTTCTTCTCTGTGGTAGCTCTACACTGGCAGTAGAACAGTGCCTGGAATTGTTTAGAGTATGCAAAGATTTCAGTTTTTTAAACAGAGCACCCAATTGAAGCTGGCACATCATCAAGTGGGATGCTGGACCAGATAAACCTGAGTGATCCTTTCTGACCTAAATTACTCTGTAATTCTGTTGATTCTGTGAATACACAAAATTTGAACTGAACTACTCTTTTGTAGATGATCAGGGTGTTTTGGCATTTGTACACTGAAGAAAATGGTCTCAACCCTTGTCAGTAGTGTTCTGGACTTTGAACAAATATGCCTGTTTTGGGAAGAGTACTTTGCTAAAGCTATTAAAAATATTGCAGTAGTGTCAGTCAGAGAGACACTGATTATTTATTATTAAGAAAATATTTATTGTCTACCTTGCCACTCAGTTCACGCAGAGTAGTTTATACAGAAAACTACTTTGCTTAAAGCATATGTTAATCTTGTCACATTTCCATTTCTTTTAACACTACTGTATTTCTTGTCATATCATCCAGCACTTTGCTTATGTGGCTATTGCTATCTTAGTGAAAAATTCCCATCCTCTAAATGAACAAAATCAGCTACTTTTGTGTATTCTGAAATGAAATTGGGCCAAAATGGCATGGTGAGGCATGCATCTCCTAAAAGTGCACGGAATTAAAACAACTGAGTCCTACAAAGAGAAAGCTTTGACTGAATTCTTTATAATAAATAGGATGGTGTTCTTTCTAAATCTGTTGTTTTACTTGTTGGGAAACTTAGTGCTTGCTCCAGCTGGTTTTGGCTGGAGTAAAGTTAGTTTTCTTCACAGTAGCTGGTATGAAGCTGTGTTTGTGCTGGAAACAGTCATGATAATGTCGGGATGTTTTCCTTATTGCTGAGCAGGGTTTATACAGAGCCAAGGCCTTTTCTGCCTCTCACCTCACCCTACCAATGAGCAGCCTGGGTGTGCACAAGTAGTTGGGAGGGGACACAGCCCAGGACAGCTGACCCAAGGGATATTCTATACCATATGGTGTCATGCTCAGGATATAAAGCTGGAAGAAAAAGGAGGAAAGAACGTTTGAAGTGGTGGCATTAGTCTTCCCAAGACACTGTTACATATGATGGTGCCCTGTTTCCTGGAGACAGCTCCTGCCCACCCACTGGAAACAGTTAATGAATTCCTTGCGTTGCCTTGCTTGTGTGTGGGGTGGTTTTTGCTTTGTCCATTAAACATTCTTTATCTGTGGATAAAGTGTGGATTAAACTGTGGATTTTCTCTCTTTTCCAATTTTTCTTCCCCATCTCACCCAAGGGATTGAGCAAGTGTCTGTGTGGAGCCTGGTTGCCAGATGGGGTTAAACTGCAACAATCCTTTATGACACCCAATGTGCAGCTCAAAGGATTTGAGATAATGGCAGGTTTGACTGGAATGTGCTAGATTGAATTTATAGCTGTAATTGCTGATTAGCTATTAATTGGCAGGTGCTTGTCAGGAGCCTGGCTTGCCTGACTGTCCATTAGAGCCCGGTGCTCATTAGCGGCTGGTTTTCGCTCTCGCTGCTGCTGCGCTGCTTTATCACCTCGCTGCGCTGTGCCTGGGAACATTGTGATAGCAGCAGCGGCGCTGTGCCGGGGCTGGCGGGCGGCCAGGGACTCGCCTGGCTCTCTGCTGCTGGCCCGGGCCGGCCGGCACCGCGGTGTGGACTTCGGTCAAAGGGACCTCGCCGCGCAGGAGTCCGCGTGGGAGCAGGCAGACCTGGAAGCAGCTGTGGCTGTGGTTGTGTCGGTGCAGCAGCAGGAATACCTCGGCAGGGATGGGGCCCAGGGGTGGGTCTGTGCCGCAGCAGGTACATACTGGAGCATCAGTGCCTGTGGCGAAGTCCGTGCTGGAGCACCTGAAAGCGTGTGGCCGTGGATAATCCCAGAACAGAGCAGGTATTCCCCTGGGAGGACTGCAACCGTGGGTAAAACCATATTAGAGCAGGTTTATTTCTGACTGTGGGTAAGGCCATGCTTTAGGAACTGTGGCTGTGGGGAAGCAGCAGGTCTTTCATTGAGAGTATTATTGTGCATACTTTAATTCTACTAATGCAACTTTTAGTAGTGATTGCTTTTGTTCAAAAATACCTGAAGTATAACTGTATTGAAACTCGTACTATAATTTACAGAAATGAACTTTACAATTAAAACTTCCCTCTAGGTATTTTACTGAAACTTAGTTTCAGTAAGCAGAAACTTAGTGGATATAGCCTTGTAGCTTCAAACTTGCTGGGTCATGGGGAGCCTGGGGAAGGAAATATTTGGAAAGTATGCGTAGTTTGTAAGGCTGCAGGTTACTAGTAGCATAGTTTGTTTCCTTGTACCACTTTGCTATTTGTGAAACACTGAGGTGGTATATGGACTGTGCGACCTGATGAGATTAGGCTAAACTGTAACAGGAAATTGGATGGCTGGAGAGCAGTTTAGGCTTTCAGACTTGTGGTGCACTGCTCAATTCACTAAGATCCTAACTTGGCATTTTACTAGATTTTTTCTTTCTTGATCACTGTGGAATAGGTTTTAGAATTGAAGTAGGCGCTGCAGGAGATGACATGAACAGTTTTAGTAAAGTCACATCTGGAAGAGTAGAAGCAGTTTAAGATTTGAGATGTGATAAAGAAAGCATGAAGACACAAATAAAGGTTGCAAACCCTTCCTAACAAAACTTTGTTTGACAGAAATTTTGTAACTGCATTAGACTTCTAAGTGTCCAGGTCACTTTGTTGTACAAGGGTTTCAAAAGGCAAAGATAAGTGTTCTTACACAATAACTTTAAGGTGACTGGAAGCTGGCTTATCTGTGTAGAACTTCAGTGAAAAACAGAATAGAACTTGCAAATTATTATATTCAATGCAGGACATGGATTTTGGGAAAAGTTTACTTGCCCTTGATCTTAGCTGTCTGATAATGATTCTGCATTTTAAAAAATATTAGAGTTCCTAATAGTTTTGAGAGAGTTAACACTGTGATAGGTCTTTAACCTGTTGGGTCTTTCCTCTTCCTCTTGCTGCTCTCAATATGCCTATCTTAAAGTGTACCATCAAACTGATTATAGTTTTTCTGAAAAATTGTGGTTCTTTATCCTGCAAAGTTCATCTCATTAGGTAGACAAGACTTGCTTTCCCAGAGATCTAATTCTTTGACATGTAGTAGTTTGTTTGCCAGCCTGTGGAATAGGTTTGTGTTACTTTCGAGGCAAAACCGCATTGCTTACCCGCTGCCTGTATGCTGTTTGCCAGCAGCTTTTGGACTTCCCTTATTTTGCTGACCCAGAAGTTTCAGCTGTGGTATTGTAATTGGTACTTGAATGCCAGTCAAGTGTAGCCTTGTAGTATTCGTGATAACTTAGTGACCCCATTCATGTCAACGCTTCTATCATAGGCACTTGGTAATTGTACAGCTTATGTGTTTATCGAAGGAAGCACTAAGTTGCCACCACTGTTGACTTTCAGAGCAAATACAGGTGATGGTCTAATGACATAATTTAAATCTCTGTCAATGATATTTGGATCATTGAATTTAGACACATTAAAATAATGAAGGTCTTGGAAACAGTTGAAACAGGAATATTTCAGAAGAGAGGACTGGTAGTGGTATAATGCCGTATTCAGTAAATTTCTAAAATATGTAGCTGTTCTGTCAGCCTCTGGGGACTCGTACTGAATCCTGATTCCTTGTGATTTTTACAATGCGTTTATGAAATTACTTTCTCTGTGGCTGTTGTTTAGTTCTGGCACATTGATGTTCACTTTAAGACTGACACAAATGAGAACCATTTAGTCTTCCACTTAAAAATCTCTCCTTTTAGGAAATTCTAAAACTGGCTTTGTGTCAAGATCTGCATAACTGGATGACATCCTTGGTCTGCATACTACTTATTTTAACTTAATCACTTTGTGCAATGATTCAATGTATTTTGAATCCCTAAGCTTTGCTTAAACAAAAAATCTAGTTATTGATAGTGCTTGTATTGAGGCAACTATATCAATTACTGAATTGATTTTAATACTATATTAGTAAAAATTTCTTTTTGAATATCAGGAGTAGGTCCTGCGTAGTCTTCCATCCATAGTCTTAGTATTCTTAATACTAAGATTAAGTAGTTCTAATCTTATAAATTTTTATTTGAAAGATTTTCTTTCATTATTTTTCATTACTTGGAGGTTTTTCTTTGTTTTGAATTCTGAGTGCCCAGAATAGTGAAGGTGGGTGAAACTAGAAATATGTGTCTGAAGGTATAGAAAACAAAGTGCTTTTAAGGAATGCTAGGTTCACAGAATCACAGAATGATTGAAGCTGAAGGTTCAATGAAGTTGAATGAAGTTGGATGTGACCACTGGAGGTCATCTGGTGCCTTCCCCCTGCTCAAACAGACCCCGCTAGAGCACGACTCAGGATTGTGTCCAGATGGC
>WAAG01002430.1:211-15643 GCA_013390105.1 Tichodroma muraria | reverse complement strand
TTTTTTTCCCCAGGACAACATTCTCAATGATATATTTATTTGTCCTTTTCAAATTTTCCCTCAAGTTCTTTGAACAGCCAATAGTTTTGGCTCTTTACCATGCAGTGATGTGGGAAGCTAAAGAGAAGGAAACTAAAAAAGCCTGATTTCCTCAGATTTTTCAACTGTTGAGAAGCCAGGACATGGAAGTCCTGGAAAAACCTTCACATGAGCATCTGTTTTGGAAGCTGGAGCTGAGGTATTGTGGGATAATTCATACAACGACACAGACTAATCACAAGGGCCTTGTAATTTAAACGCTCCAATTACTTTTTTTCTGCAATAGCTTCTGCTCTTCTCCACATCCCACAATGCATTCCAAGGCTACTATGATAATTGGAAGTATATTCCTGTGTGTGAAGTGGACTCTAATTAGCACCTAAGGGGCACATTCTGGTGTCGTGACTCATGTGGCATGGATGTCACATGAAGGACGTTCTTCTGAGTGCTCTCAGCCTGTGGGACTGCTCATGAAAAAATGGACTTCCTGGCCCAGACAAAGGCTGGCTTGGAAGCTCTGAGCCACCCAGATGGGACAAGAGGTTCCACTGAATCTCCAGCATGCAATGCCATGGCCTGGGGCCCTATAAAACAATAGTTACACTAACACTTCCAATTATTTTCCTCAACTAATAAGCAATGTGAGTGGCTCCAGATTTTAAATCTGTGAGCAATGTAGAAACACTGTAAAAATTGGGATTGCAGGCAGCTTTGTAACAAATTAATAACTTTGACTATTACATGAGTCATCTGTAAAATGGGCCCTGAGTTACGAAGACACACACCAACTGTGGGGAATATCATGGAATATTAAAATTAATGTGACATAATACTATTTCATTTACAATAAAAGTACTGCAGATGGAAGTGATGGGAAAAGTGGGAGGGGAAAAAATCCACGATTAGGATAATTACACCCATGCATCTGCTTCCCAAAGGCAGGTTGCAATTTCAACTCAGTATCAGCACCTCCTGCCAGACATGCAGCAAGACAGCTGTGAGCAGACACCCCAGCTCCTGCTCTATGGTATGAAGCTGGCAGCCAGGGTGAAAAGAAATAAAAGGCACTGATTAAAACAAAAAGCCTAGTCGTCAGGTTCTTCAATCATGATGTAATCAATCTCTTTTTTTTTTTTTTTTTTTTTTAGTCCTAATGTTATCAATCACAATTCAAAGCCTTTGCAAAATGCACTTCCCTTATGATAATAAAACATTCCCTCCAGAATCTGTTCTCTGGCTCTTTCCTTATTCTAAACCCATGTACATTGAAAATCCTTACCTGGAGGACTATAGTGCAGATGTCACTAAATACACCTTCTTTGGTGGTTACTACAAAATGATGCATGTCACTGTCCTTTTCATGGACATCCTGTGACAATCCAGCAGGAGGAACCAGGGCCAAATTATAAATCACCTGGGCAGTGTCTCAATTGCACTATCTCTGAGAGGCAGGTCCTGCATGTAGTGACACCTCGGGATTAAAATGTCAGCAAGTACCTCATGAAAGTTGTTATCTATTAATTATTTCATAACTCTGTAGAATATTTGTGAAACTATGCTGTAAAGAATTATTTAGACTTGAGAATTATTATCTTAATTGTGCTTAGACTGTAATTACAATGCACTGAGGTTACTGATCTCTTCTGAATGAGCTCAATGGTAATCAGATATTTTAAAATCCTTTAGAGTGAGGAAAGAGCTGAAGTTATTTAAAAACAAAGCCCTGCCTAAGAGTATGCTGAGTAACATGTCCATCACAAATGTAGCAAGGAAATATATGAAAACTAAAAAGTGAAAAACAGGCCTTAATTGTTTAACATATTTCTTTCCTGTATTATCAAAATGTTGTGCAGGATTTTATCAACACCAAATCTTTTTTATGTTGTTAAAAGTCATTAAAATGCTTTAAAATATAGCATTCATAGGTTTAATGCCTCCTGTTGAATCTAATGTAAAAAATACAAAGTCTAGTTCTCTGCCAATGAGACAAAGCCAATCCTTTCATATCTTACATTTTGGAAATTATACGCCATTTTTTTCTAAATGAAATCACTGTCCAACACATATTCTACTAGGTAAACAAATGTATCTATGATACATTGCTTTTGGCCAAAACAACACTTAGCATGAATGAAGGTAATTATTTTATTGTTGAAAACACAGCTCTCAGTATAAACATAGTGACTGGGTATAAATATTGCTTTCAGGATCGATATTTGTAAATCTCACAGTGATTGCTGTTGGGCTGATGCTACGTTTACAAATGGAAACAAATCTTTTCAAACCCCTTTTATCAGCAAGCCTTGCAATCTCAGCTTAAGGTTTAGGCAGCATCCTTGAGACCTCTCTTTGGCACGTAACTCGCAGCAGCTCGGGTTCGGCAGAGCTTCGAGGCCCTCACACAGTCCCGTCCCGTGCTCCCTGCTGCCCTGCGGAGGGCTGGTGCGGCGAGCGGCAGCCTGAGCGCTCTGCTGCGGCAGCACAGGTCGCTGCCTCCGAGAGCAGGCTCCTCTCACCAGGAACAGGAAGGGGTGTCCGCCTGGCCCCCTCACACAGATCGGAGCCCACTGGTGGGACCACCCCTGCCCATCTTTCCCACCATTTCTAACGCTGGAGAGACTGCAGGCACTCCCTCCTTCGCGGAGGTGCAAGCTGGCGCTCAGCCTGCGCAGCCAGAGCGCCCGTGGGCGTGGGGAGACGGCTAAGCCATCTCTCTCCGCTGACATGCCAGCGAGGGCAGGTGACCGGCTCTGCTTAATCACCCATTTCATAGGTGGCTGAAGTCATGTGAGGCAAACCCATTTTTGAAGGCTTAAGTGATCAGCAATATGCCGCCTGCAATTCTCGCCTCCAGTTATCCCTTTTGATAACACCATGACACTATACTCTGCATGAAAGAAAGTAATACTATTAAGCTTAAATAGTTTTTCAAGCTGATGCACTGCCCTTTGCTGTACATTTAATGGATGACAAGCAGAGGAGTCCACATCAACTTTACCTAAAATGGAAAAATCTGAGTTTACAGTTGTCCACAGTAAAATATCCCACCTGGTCTATACTGGAGCAGCTTACTGATAAAGGGGTTTCATTTGTATATTTAAATGTTGAATTTATTGTTGCATCACATTATATATCTTGCAGAATGGTAGTGGGATATTTTCAGTCAGCTCCCATTCCTCTGATTTCCCCCTCCTGTTGTGCTTGTTTTCATCTATGCCTTTCTGTTGCTCACCATCCCACTGTGTCCCCCTGCAGCAGCCATCACTTTGGGGTCTTGCCCGTATTTTCATCATTTGGTGCTTCTCTTACCCCATCTTTGCTCTCCGTAGTTTTGGCAGTAATACAACAATATTACAGTATTTCTTTTCTAGGCTTGATTAGAAATCTTAACATAACCACTTTGATTTGCAGTTACAGTGAAGATACTCTGTTATCTGCTATACAAGATGGGCAATTTCTTATAAAAAAATATTTTTAGCAATTACTGGTCTTTTTTTTCTGTCATTCCAAACATTTCCTAATCTCACAGGCTTATTCACTGTAACAAGGATTTCTAGTCAGTACATATTTCTCTATAGAAGGCAGACAACGTGACAGAAATGTATGTAACACCCTGGCACACACTTAAAAAAATAAAACACAATGGCAGAATTCCTTGTGCATTCATTGATGATTTGATTAGAGTATGAATAGTGGGGTCAAAGCACAGGTAGAGTACAGTGAGTGCAATGTGGCTCTAGATATTTATAAATAATACCACCTGACTTTCATAAAGACTATATCATTATAAATCAATGGCCTTTGAGTTAAATACAGCCTTTAGATATTATCAAAAAATTGTCTCTAACCTGGCTGTAATCCCAGAGACTCTGAGGTATCTTGATAACTTTGTCACACATGACTTCTCTCTACCCTTTCACACGTGATGCTGCCAGAAAGACTTTGGAGTTTTTGAAGACAAGTTGATCTGCTGGTTTGCACAAACCACTGAACAATTCTATCACTGTTGCTCCCTAGTCCTCATGATAATCCAAACCTTCCCTTACTAGAGGAAATTGTTCATTCTCCATCTTGCCTTGAAAGAACAAACTTTTAGCTTTGGCTTATCCTAGTGTATTCAGCTTGCTAAACTATTACTGGCTTTTAAATGTGTTGGCAGAATATTTGTTAGTTTTTTGAACTCTTCTGGTACCAAACAATTGAAGTATCTTCAGCGTAAACTGTCACAGCTGTGCCCCAAACGTCTCTCTACATTCAGTGTTTTTATGATGGTGCAAAATGAGTGTCTCAGCCCAAAGCAAATTTTGGTAAGGGTTTTACATGCTCTTCTTTCAAATACTCCATTGAAAATTTCCCCTCCAGTGCAACTTAATCTACTCATGCATTCATTCATTCATTTTCTCACTCCTCCTGTCTCTCCATTTACGCCTCATTAGCCTCTTTCATTTCTACCTTGCACACATCCCTACTCCTAATAATAGAGGAATGGGCAGGACCTTCTTGGTCAGTCTGTTCCCTTTTATATTAACCTGTACCTCTTAAGCTGCTTGTGTCCCACCAACACTCTATGTCTGTTCCAGATCCTCACTTTTCTCACATTTAAGAATTTTGTTCTGTTTTCTAAACTAGAGTTATTAATGGCTACCTTAGTCTCCTTCATTTGCATGATGTACTAGCATGGACAAAACCCCAATGACCTTATTTTCCCACTTTTGCTCTCTGTGCTTCCCGTCTACTGGTACTATTTATTTCTTGATAAACTACTAGGCTTCAGTGCCCTGTCCTGAGGGTTCAAAGACCAAAGGATATTATCAGGCAGATGTTAGTAGAAGTAGGCAGGGACTTTTTACACATGTTAACTAGAATCATCCTGTGATTAGAAGACGGATAGAAAATGTCATGACAAATAATGAGACAATTCTTCACTGGAACAACAAATCAGCTCTTTCCAGTCTTTTAAAAAGAACCTCTGAGGTCAAAGACAAGCTGTAAATAAGAGTGACTTCCAAAAACGGGAAGAAGAACATCAGTGACAATGGACTTGGGGAAGAAAAAGAACTGTGAGAGCCTCTTCTTTATTTGTTGAGGGAGACAGGAAGCGCTCCCAAGCAGTTTTTGTCTCATTCTTCTTTTCAGTATAGTATCTCCAGTATTGGCACGGTGCCTGCTAGCATGCTTTTGAGCTTGTGCAAGCAAGCTACCTGGAAAGAAATTCATGTGATCTAGGTAAGGTAATATTACCCTAAGGCAATAAGGAATCAGCAGTATTTGTATCTTTCGTCCTCCATTCCAGAAGACACAAACACCATGTGGGTACCAGGGAGTGGCAAATCTTGATTTGCAGTGCCTGTCTTAAAAACAAAGGTCATGGAGCCCTGCGATCTTTTCCTTATTTTTTAATTTAAAATTTTGACTGATCTGTTATGTGCTGTTCCAAGTAGCATTGCTTCTTTAGTGATAGGGTCGCCTGCATTAATACCTAGCCATACTACATGTGGTGACTAGAAGACAGAAATTTGTAGGGATGGAGAAGCTTCAGTTTGGAAACACTTCAGCTAAGTATAGATCCAAAGAAAAGTAAAAAGAAGAAATAAAAATAAAAGCTGAAGAACGGTATATGCACACTCAGCAACTATGCTTCTTTCAAGACTGCACAGGCAGATTCAGGAAGCAGCACTGTATGACTAAGTAGAGGAGACATGCACAACTCAAAAACATGGTGGGCTAGTGAGGACAACCAGTTCCTGACTTCTTTTGGAAATATGACTCTCTTTCCTCAAGACCTGAAACTAGATTTTTAAACCTGGGCACTAGACATTCACAAGTGATGCCCAACTTTTCGTTATCACTCTATGGCTAACAGTTTAGTCCTATAGCTATTACAGTTTGTTAGACCTTTGTGCAGTGATATTAGCTTCCTACTCCTATGCCTTCCTTCTCCAGTTCAGTGCTCCTACAGTATGGAACTGTTTATTCGGTGCATCCTATTTGCTATGGAGATTGTGGGGCAAGAGGTAAAAAGCTCCTCTCTATATATCACTTCCACCATGACAGTCCAGCACTCTCCCATTTTCCTATCAAGTGTATCCATGTCTTTAATCAATATATATTTGTATCAATTCTTGCTTCTCCCTGCCCGTGCACATCAGTCACATTATTCTTAGCTCCCTTCCTGTCTCTCGCTTTCCCCCCTAAAATTTTAGTTTATCCCCGTTTGCCTCCCTTCATCCCCAGGACACAGTGTCTGCTTCTTTCATTTCATGCTACCTCCCTAAAATGTCCTCACCTAAAAGAGTGATTACTTCTAAGTTCACAACAAGATAAACTAAGGTACCCAAGGACTGTAAGCCAGTCCCAAGCTGTAGGCTGCAGAGTTCTGATATGCAAAACTTAAGGATTTACCTTAAAAACTGAAAGAGCAATTTCAAGGGATGTTTAGAAACTTAAAATACTTCTCTTCAGGTAAATGCCCAGTGCAATGCTGTATAGATGGAATTGAGCCTGCTCTGTCCAGCTCTTCTACCCAATGCTCTGTCCTGCCTTGATTGCCTGACTTCTAGGCAAGAACAGCTGAAATCCCACACTGATGCCAGTATACTACTACTGAGAGCAGGGGCAGCTCTTCTGTGACTAACTGACTTACCTCTGGTTCTAAGATAATCTGAAGAATTTTTTTAGAAAGTTTTTAGGCTCTTGTGGGGTGAGAACAACATACACTTGAAAGGAGTATTTTACTTATTTGATGATATTTTTATGCTTTATATATTCTGTTCTGATTGACTCTTTTTAGGTGTAGACAGGGTTTTTTTAAGACAGTCACTGTAAACAATGTGTAAAGACAGCATTAACCCAGGTTCAGTCCAGCTTGTTTTTGTTCTTTCCCTTACCCCTTGCAACTGATTCCTGCTTCTCTCTGAAAGGGAGTCAACAGGAAGCGTGACACTCTGGGGAAGGATGTGTGACAGCATTAAACTTCCTGGTGAAGCTTCATTCTTTGTACTATCACAGCCATAAGCATCAGTGCCATGAGTATCCTTACCCACTGATCCTGTGTACCATGAGAGAGAGTCTCTTTCTTCATACATGAGCAGTTAGATCAGATGCACCACGTACACTGCTTTGCATGGAAAAAGAAATTTTGCAAGTTTATGTTAAATGTGGTTTTAGTTATCTAAAAGAAATAAGATATTATGTTGAAGAGTTGGGTTGTTTGGTTTCTTTTAATGAAAGAGAGAAGAAGAGTGGATTATGTCTTTAGTCTGGTTGAAAAGGAATCATCATAAAACACAAGCCAACAGTTTCCTGTTCTAAGCACCACTACAGAGAAAATGATGAGAATGCTGATTTTTATCCATAAGAAAAAGTGATCAAATATATTTACTGATAGGTGAAGTACTTGAGTCAGAATGAAGTTATGCTTGCTAATGCAGTCTCAGGATGGATATTACAATGACATAATAACACGTTTCCACCCATCAAAATGACTTTGTCATTCGGCCAAAAGGTCAGATGAGAGAATGGCACCAGATTTAATTTTATCATCCCAATTGACAAGAAGTCAATTCCCACTTCCAAGTTACTTGGATCCCCTACCTCCTTTATTATTCTGCCTTGCCTCATTCAGCAGGCAGCATCTGGAGAATACATTCCTCATTTTCACAAGTTGCATACGGCAATGGCCAAGGCAGGGCTTCCACATGGACAATGTTTATGAGATGCACGGAGAGCATTTTATTTTCCTAAGAATTTTACCTAAGAGACAACAGCTAGTTGATTACAAAGCCCGTGGGAGCCAGAAGTAGCTTTGCATTTGTCAGCCTTTGCCCCTGGGCTTGTCAGGCAGTTCTATAAGCCCTGCAGTTCAAAGCATTTTAAGGAATGTTTGCTTGCAACATATTTTGTTTAATGCAGCCAAGCCTCAAGTGAAGGTTTCTGGCACACTCTACGCAGAGAAAGTTTCAGCACATATAATTGCTTTAAAAAAAACCCCATAATTACTACATTTACAGAAATTTATGCGTGACAATGGATGGAGCTTTTCTGTATAGTGCATAAAAAGTTACCTGACTGAGGAATATCAAGTGTTGGTTAAAAAATTCTGCTGGAAGCAGCATAACAAATCAAGAGATTGACTAGTTTGAGTTTGGGCACACACTTATAAGTCCATTGCACTTACACTTTCAGGAGAAATTTTTTAAGCCTTCCCCCAAAAATATGGGGGGAATATACAGAAAATTGTGCTATGGCAGTCATGGTGTCTGAAAGGATCCTGAGAACGTTCAGTACCTACTATTTTTAATGATATGATGGGAAACTGTTTCATGCCTGAAAAACAAATGCCTTTTCTATACCTCAGGGGAAGAGTTGTGCAAGCCTGAATCATTTGCCATGCCTAGGCTAGTCTTTAAACTCTTGGTTCTGTATGAGAAACTGGAGCTGTATGAGAAACTGGAGCTCCAGGAAGTCATGTTCCCATCCCAACCGCTTGCCTTATAAGGAACTTCTCTTACCTGTCACTGTTTACCAGTCTTGGAGAGTTGAAGCCAATGCTTTGGCTGCTGCAGGATGGCCTGTGGGTGCATGTTTCCATCTGAACATCAATATGTAGGTAAGGCTGAGCAATTGATCCTATAAAGTGACAGCTCTTTTATTACTCTGTGATTGCATAGTAAAACAGAGCAAAACAAGTAAAGTGCAAATCTCAGCCATATCTGTCTCTCAGCTGGAAACTGAACTCATGAACATTTGCTGACCAAATACTGCAAACAAAGATCGGGGGTTCTGGTTCTCTTACATTTTTTATACCAAGTTCAGGTTTACGGTGCACATATTTTTGTATATTTACTACACTAGAATAGTTTTTATTTTGGCTTCTCCAGGAGAAGGGTGAAGGAGCTGGGCCTGTTCAGCCTTGAGAAGAGATGACTGAAAGGGGACCTCAATTACTGCATATAATTGTCTAAAGGGGGGATGCCAAGAGGAGGAAGCCAGGCTTTTCTCAGTGGTGCAAATCACCTGGACACAAGGCAAGGGGTAGATACTGATGCACGGGAAGTTCTACCTGAATATGAGGAAGATCTTCTTTACTGTGGGGGTGACTGAGCACTGGAACACATTGTCGAGAAAGGTTGTGGAGTCTTCCTCACTGAAGATACTCAAGAACCATCTGGACACAGTCCTATGCAATGTGCTGACCCTGCTTGAGGAGGTTAGACCAGATCACCCACTGTGGTTCCTTCCAACATGACTGATTCTGTGATTCTGTGAGCACAGCAACTCCCCAGCCAGTGCATACGGTTCCTCTGACTTAAATAAAGGACATGCGTGGCTGCTCTTGTTATAAATATTGTCAACGGCTTAGCCTAAATTAAGAATTAACGAGACCAGAAGGTTCGAATCCTCTATATATAGATTTCTGTAACTCTCCAAGTTGGCCCGTGTAATTCTGGCTCCTCAAGGAATGAATGCACGGCGTTGTGCAGGCGCCTGTTGAGGATGAATTTATTCCGCATCGGTCTCCCCGCGGCAGCAGCGGCGGGGGAAGGGGCAGGGTGGGGGCGGTGGCAGGGGCAGCAGCAGTAGCAGGGACGGGGGCAAGGACAGCGGCAGGGGCAGTGGCAGAGTCAGGGACAGCGGCCTCGGAGCCGCCCGTGCCCGTGGCAGTGCCCGTGCCCGTGGCAGTGTCCGTGGCAGTGCCCGTGCCCGTGCCCGTGCCCGTGCCGCCGGCCCTCGGGCAGCTCAGCCCTCGCNCGCAGACGGCGGCCCCGGTGCCGCCGCAGGGCAGCGGCAGGCGGCCCGCGGCGCTGGCGCGGGGCTGTGCCGCCGAGCCGTGGTCCTTCACCCTGGAGGCCCCGGCTTCCCTTCCCGGCCCGTTGCCGTGCGGTGTGTACGGGGACGCGGCGCGTTGCCTCAGGTGGCCGCTGCGAGGGCGCAGCGCCGGTGAGCGACATGGTCGGGGCTCACCCTGGCCGTTGTCCCGCTCTTCCCTCTTCTTAAGGCGCTGCTGTGGTTTTACTATGTCAGCTCTGTCCTGTTTCAGAAGGGACCCCATCAGTGTATAAATATCTAAAGGGGGGCCGGCGGGGGGATGTGTGCCAAGAGGAGGGAGCCAGGCTCCCTCTCAGTGGTGCCAATCACTACGACAGGAGGCAGAGGGCAGAAACTGATGCCTGGGAAGGTCCACCTGAATAAGAGGAAGACCTTTACTGTGAGGGTGACCGACCACTGGAACAGATTGTCCAGAAAGGTTTTGGAGTCTCCCTCCCTGGAGATATTCAGGGATATCCTGGACACAATCCTGTGCTATGTGCTCTCTGCTTGAGCAGAGATGGGACCACCACCACTGTTGTCTTTTCTGACCTGACCTATTCTGTGATTCTGTGATTCCATTTCCTCAGTGGGCAGCCACCAGCCTCAGCCCTCTGCACTCCCTGTGTCTGGAGTTTGATGCTTCAAGTGGTGGGGGGCAGCTTCTTGGGCTATAAGGTGTGTGGGCTTTCCCAAGGCATTCCCGCCTGTCAGGGCAGCCCATGGAATGGCCTCAGCAAACATTGCCACCCGCGCATTACGCACTCCGAGCCAGTGGCGGGTTACAGCTTCAGCAGTTTGTTTGCACTGGCCAGAGCAGAAAGGGGTAGAGGTGCCCAGATGAACTCTGGTTTCACCTTTTGAAAATAACCTGTTTGGATTCAGGTCTTGGGCTGAAGCTATCACTAGTTTTGAGCTCACTGTTTCCAAGACTTGAGGTAAAACTCACTGTTTCCATTGGAAGTTGCTTCATCTGCTTTCAAATGCTCCCTTTCATACAGAGCTAGCATTTCATGTCTAGGTGTTGTTCAAGCAACTGGGGTTGGTGCTGGGAGGCTAAGGCAAGGAAAATCTGTTGCGATACCTCTGGGCATCTGGAAAATGAGACAGCACCTGGGATTCATTCTCTGATGCACGCTGCTGCCTGAAATGTGTCTTAGCTATTACCATGAGAGTACTGTGATACTTTTTCTGGGTTCTGAGAGAAAAATAGCACAAGCCTTGTGGCTTGGTGTGGCCTTTCACTATAGGCAATGTCTGCCACAGCTCCCCTGCGGCAAGGGCTTCCCTTTAATGCCATGATGCCAAGGCTAGTCAGGGGTTGTGCTGCACAACACCTGGGTGTTAGGGTGCAGAACAGTCATGCTGTTTTTAAGTCCTCCCTGCCCTTCACACTGTTCATCTCTTTCTTCTAGAGCAGGACAAAGACTGGAGTGGTTTATGTGTTTCCATATGGGTATTTAAACCCATATAAGAGGAATAAGTAGCATGTTCCATTCTGCAATGAAGAAAGAGGGAGAAGGCTAAGTCTTTGGGTTAAATATTTTATTCTGTTTTTGCTTTTACTGTGGGAAAAACTGCTTGATGACAACAGCTAACAGCTGGTCTGCTAGTGATTCATAAATATCCCTCATTCATTCATCTCACTTATTAAAAGAAAAACCAAAGCACTGATGTCTCAATGCAATACACTCAGCCACTCTATGCTATCTTGCTTTGTCTGGCGTTTTGTCTTCTGTTCATCTGCTGTCTTATTCACGCTTGAGCCTTATTCACACACATAATTCCTTTTCTTTGTTACTCATCTTGTAGTCTTATAGGCAAAGTTATGAATCTCTGCACAAAATTGCATCCCAGATACTCTCAGGTTTAGTCATAATTTGGTTTATAGCAAAGGTAAGATATACTGCAAAGCAATAATAGAATATGGTACTGCTGGCTGACAGTATGCCAAAGCACCACGCTCATTTTTCTAGCACATTGGCTATTTTAATGATAATTTGGGGTGAAGGAAGGGAAACAATATTATCAGTTTCCTGATTTCCTGCTTTTGAGCTTGTGGATCCCTCTCAGATCTGACTTCAGCCTTTCTTGAGATGGGGAGTAGGTATCATTTTTACTTTATAATATTTTTTTGCTTGTGGAAAATCCTGATCTCATCCTTCTGCAGTTTATTATTGGCTGGGCATGTGGAGCTGGTATCCAGTTCATATTGACCTGTGCATGGCAGTATTTTAATTGTTTAAAACGATGATTCCTCAAGGTTTCAGAATAAAGCAAGGAGGAGCTGCCAGTCAAGAGATCTATCATGACTGCTAATCTATCTAAGAGACTTGCCTGGAGTGACTGTGAGTATTTCATCACTATTTTTGCATAGGTTCCGTGTTTACCTAGATAACTTCCAGTTTCCTGTGGTGTGCATGCTGGCTGTGTACAAGCCATTTTGAATCTGTGCCACTCTCACCTGGGCTGAGTATGGGGTGCTGTGCTGGCCTTTATGTATTTTTGGGGAAGGAAATTGGGAATGACTATAAACAGTGACTATAAACAATGCCTGACTTTATTCAAAGCTTGAGCAGCTGCAAACCTTCACCTGGCTCTCTTTAGAATTAACATCTGTCACTGCTGCTTCTGCACAGAGCAAAGGAGAGCTGGTAAAATGCCAGCCTCTACAGGCATGCCAGCCCAGCGTCCTGCTCGTAGGACTGATGACTGTGAAAGAACTCGTGCCAGTCTACACTTTATAGAAGCCTTGTCACTGAGAGGTGGTTTCTGAAGAGTCTCATTTCCTTTGTGTAGTGTTAACTGTGGAACTGTCTATCTAATGAACCTTTGGAACCAGGTTGGTTGTTAAAATACTTGAATTTAGCAGGGAGTTCTGATCATATTCTGTACTAGACTGAAGGTTATTTTGGAGGCATTGGAGACAGAAGTACCTTTCTTTGTGTTTTGGGCCAGTTTGATACATGCAGTACATTTACAGGCGGTTTATGGTGTATGGGCAGTAGAGGACTGGGACACACCAGATGATGTTGGTACTGGGGAAAATGTGAGTTCCCCAGTGGGGAACTGTGGGGGAAAGTGTGTGGAAAAAACAGAAATTTCCAAAGTCCAGAGAAAGTAAACTTAGATACAGCAAGGGTATTTAATCAACTAGAGCCAGCTTAGCTCATGCAGAGTATTTTGGGAATGAGCAGGAAATACCAAAGTTCTTCTAGAACCTCTGTGCTGAGGAACAGAGGCATTATTGTTGTCATTGCTTCCATTTCTGCCTCAGCACTGTGGGGTCTGAGATACTGCTGCCAAACGCAAGCAGAGCTAGCCTAGCAAACCATACTGCTGTGCTGAGGTGTGTTCCATGTCCTATAGAACCTAAAAAGAACCTGGACCTTCATGTCCATGATTTCTTGTGCATTCACATGATCCATCACAGTCCAGAGTGGAAACTGACAGAATCATCATTTAAACTTGAGGCAGTGATGTGACCAGAGGGAATTTCACCAGCCTTGCAGTAAAGTTAGGTTCTTCTGGGGACAATGCTATTCCTTATGATAGGAGTTCAACATACAATTTTTAGGAAATACTTGGTTATTGCATAATGTTTCTGATGTGTATGTAATGATGGTCTGACAATCTTTGAATGCCTATTATGTGTTTTGATTTCCAAGGCTTAGGAGAGATGTCTTAGGAGCTGGAAATAGTGCCATTTAGCAAACTGGACTTCTGTTTGGACTTATGTTATGGACTTAACGGGGCTTGAATTTCAGCATACAAGAGACAGTTTCTTTAGTAAATTGAAGGTGAATGTATATGGATGAATAAAAAGATATAACAGCGAGTGGGTGTGTAGGACTGAGTGCAGCTTTCCAGATTAAGGACATTATTCAGTATAAAAAAAATAAACAAAAGTTGAGCTATACATATATACAGGACCATGGAATACAGATGAAGAAAGGAGGGAATGAAGGTAAAGAAAGGAGAAATTAATCTCATTTGGTTTTGAAATTGTTTGGTTAAAATATAAATGTAGTGTTTCCTTCATTTCTCTTTACAGCAGATGCCTTTGATTCAAAGCACAGACAAGATCCTGAAGATTCCCACAAGGTCCACAAGAAGAAATCAAAGGAGAAGGAAAGGAGACTGGTGGTCAGTCAGTGGAGGACAGATGTACAATCCCTTGTTTCATCTTCTAAATGGCTTCAGCGTTACGGTCTCAAAACAAATAAATTGTCCCTGTCCCAGATTTTGTCCCAGGTTGGATTCCAGCACAAGAAAGGTATAAGACAAATCAATAATAGGATAATAAATCCCCCAATTTTGAATAGTCTAGAGAGTGACACTCATTCTGCACCCCAATGTACACAGTGGAGATTTTTACATTATCTCTTATAATGGCAGAAATGGAAGCTGTATCCACAGTTGCTGACATTGCCAGTTCAGAGAACTGAGAAACTCCTTCTCCTTTTGGTATGAGAAGGACTTAGGGTCTGAGAACGGCTTTCCTTACTCAACTGTAATGTTTCTTTACCATTGGCTGCAGTTTACATCTTCACCAATATAACTGTAGCTGGGAAATAGCTGGTGCTGCTGAGACTGTTAATCTTTTTCTTGCAAATAACACATGGTAAGATCTCTGTCTCCTTTCAGATGGCAAACATAATGTATGCTATGCCATAATCTGTGATCTACTATTGATCATCAGGGTTAGTAAACCTGCTTGGTAATAGTATATTATTTCTGGGTATCCAGCTTTAAGGAAAAAGTTAAATTTAGTTAGAATTCAATCTGCTTTTCATGCAAAGTCAGACTATAGGAAAATGTTCCTTGGCAGTTATCTGACAGCTGGAGGGGAAGAGTTTGCTAATAATTATTAACCACTGCCATAATGGTGCTTTGCAGAGCATAGTAATACATTCTTTTCTTTGAACAGCTCGCTGCCTGAGAAGTAGGAATTGTAATGTATTGCAGTAGTTCTAGGTTGAATAATTTAAAGTTTTGGTTGGCTTGTGTCCATGGGGCATTCAAAGATCACCAGTGCAATTCCTGATATCTTGTATGCTGCAGATGAAGAAGAAGAAGAAGCTGTTAATCAGGGTTAAAGTTGTTGCAGTGTTAGGAGCAGAATGTACTTGCTTGGCAGGACAGCATGGTGTACAGACAGCTGCATTATGACGTTAACTATTCCCACCCCTAATGTTTTCCTATCAGCGGTGATCCTGGAGAAGATTTCTAGCTACTGAAAGTGCAGAGTGCAGCCTTTTCCTTAGATGCACTCACTTCTGCACCCATTGAGTTATGTAAGAGAACAGCATTATCTGTACCAGATTTTGTATTTGGTTTGACAGACAAATATTTGCAAATCCTGTTGTGAGGTTGCCCAAACCTCACAATAATTGAAGTCTCATGTAGCTTTTTGGCCTATAAGTAATTAGATGTTTTTTTCCTCACTTCTGACTAAACTGTGAGGGGGCAGCAAAAGCAGGGTGCTCTATGGGAAGAAAGTGAACCAGGAGCCAAAAGGGACTGCGGCCCAGGCAGTGCCCTCACTGAACATAGGATACAGTCCTACAGCAGAGGGAGGTAATT